>OX183136.1:3660998-3705028 GCA_945261195.1 Cryptosula pallasiana
CACATCGTTTAACCAATATCGATAAAAAATAAACAGTTCACAAGTATGTAGCAAACTTTTCTGGTCAACTTCCAGTTTTTTAGATAACCCGAAATGCAGACTTGTCAGATCTAGATATTTTGTATCTATTTCAGATTTTGTTGATGCTGGTGGTAGATGCTCTTCTGTAGATGTTTACTTGGCTTCCAATGGGCACATACGATGTTGTTTATTACTCATCTTCCCTGATGTATAATGGATATATCAGTTTGTTTACATCAGTGTTATACATGACCAATGCTTTCTCTACTCCCATTATATATCTCATCTTTAAGGTGCACTTTAGAGTAAGTATATGCTACATATATGCATCTGGACTGGCTGGTATCAGGTTGTAATTTTTATTATTTTGATTGAGCTGCGGCGTATAAAAATAGTTCATTTATTTTTAGACGGATCTGTTCCTTCTTCTCAAAAGAGTAAAAAGCTTTTTCATTCTCTGCTTTCTACCAAATAGACTACGGGGTAGTACCAATACGACTGATATGACTCTCTAGTAACTCGACATGTATCAGTGGAGTGGACTATGTTACAGCCATTTCATCACCTATTTATGTTGAGCTAACATTGTACATAAGCATTGCTGTATTGTGTTGTAATAAAACCATGATGCTGACATAACGATGCAATTGATTATTCACTTAACTGTATAAAGCTCAAACTAAGATGGGCACCATTATTCTTTCTATAGTAGGTTTAATGAAGATGAACTGAAAACAAAAGTAATAAAATTTGCGCCAGTCAGGAAATCATGAAAATTTTATAGCACAAAATACAATTACTTGGGATTTTTTCGCTTCCACCAACTCAAACTAAGAAAGTTTTTATCAATGCTGATAGTAGTAATATATGAGCAGATCTCCCTACCAAGTGTTTTTTTGTGGATTAGATCTGGGGGTTGAGGCAATGGGTTACGATGTTGGATGAATTCGCCGAGTTTATATTGTATTTTACTTGAGGGGCATTTGAGTGGCATTTGAGTGGCATTTAAGTGGCATTTGAGTTTTGATTATTTTTTTACTTATTTTGAACTTATATGGCATATAGATTTTTAATGTATGGCATTTGATTTTTTTGATAGTTTTAACATTGTATATAAATGAAAACGTAATAAGATTGTATGGTTATTGGAAGTTAAGATGTCGACAGAGGATGATGTTGAGATGAGACCGATGAATGAAGTTGATACTATTGATGGTACTGAACGTGATATGATAGATGTTTTACCGAGTATGAAGCGTAAAGCGTTGATAATTATGATAATTTTGGTATTTGTCGTAGGGCTTTCCACTTTTGGAGGTGTTACTGAGTTTAGTATGTATGAAGAAGCAATGGAAAAAATACAAAAGCGAGAAACTCTCCTGTTGGAATCATAAATGAAACTACTGTTGATTGAAGAACATCTTTTTATGATGAATGGGAAACCTGAAAATTATGACCCGAGGATGCGATCTCCTTTTACAGCAATGATTGCAGGACCAACTGGATCGGGAAAGACGCAAGCGATTTTTCGAATGATTGAAGCTAGTCAGACTATAGCACACCCTCCACCAACAGAGATTCACTACTGTTATGGAGCCTACCAAAAAGCCTTTGATGATGTATCAGGAGTGATTTTTCATGAAGGCATGATAGATATAACAGTGAGTTTTCCCAGAGATGGTAAAAATCGATGGCTGATAATTGATGATCTCATGGATGAAGTTTCTGGTAAAGCCGATGCTAATGCTTTGTATACAAAACATAGTCATCATTTGAACATAAGTGTGTTTTTTATTGTTCAGAATCTGTTTTTAAAAGGAAATCGTACAATTTCCTTGAATAGTCATTATTTTTTTCTTTTTAAAAACCCTAGAGATGCTTCTTCTATTTCCTATTTGGCTCGACAATGTTTTCCATCAAAAGTAAAATATGTACAAGAGGCTTTTGAAGATGCGACAAAGAAACCATACTCTTATTTACGAATAGATACGACTCAACAAACGAATGATCAACATAGACTATTGGGAAATTTTACATCAGTTCTCCCTATGATATTATATGTACCCAAGTAAAAGGATATAAATACAATTACTATTCGCTTCACCTCAATCATATTTTGTTATTCAACGACGCAACACGAAAGCGTTATAATGTCTAAAGCTTTGGAGAAAAAATTAACAAGAAATGCAGCTGTGTTGTTATCGCTCAACAATGCAACCTTTGCTATTCAAAAGTCTGTTATAGCCAAAGCCAAAAAGGAGTTTATTATGACTCTAATGGAATGCGCTAAAGCTATTATAAATGGAACGATACCATTGACATCATCTCAGTATAATGAGTTGCAGCGAAACGTGAAGGATATTAGCGCTTTAGTAAGAAAATCAACGTTAGATGATAAGAAAGCTGTATTGCAAAAAGGAGGATTTTTAGGCGCTCTACTAGGACCTATCATCAGCAATATAGTTCCTGGGTTACTTAAAAGTGTGCTAGGTGGAGGGAGAAGATAAAGATGAAACTCTCAACACGAATGATGCGAAATAGAATGGCAATTTTAGCTCTGGATGATCTGAGTAAGAAAGGAAAAATCGCTATAGTCGAAAAGGCCAACTCAGATTTGTTTCAATCATTGATAGAAAGTGTTAAAAATATTATATTAGGTAATGTTCCTCTTGATTCTGAGCAGTTTATTGAGTTGCAGCGTTACAAGAAGGAACTACATAAACTTAGTGGTAGAGGGACAGTTGATGATAAGCGTAAAATTTTGATTCAGAGTGGTAGAGGGAATCTTTTGGATGCTATTATAAAACCTATTGTATCTGTTTTATCATCAATAAAAAGATGAATCGTCAGCCTTTAACATTCTCCAGACGTAATTTTATACTCACTGAAGATGAATACTATAGATTAACGGAAAGAAAGGATAATAAAACAGTGGTAAAGGAAGAGAAAACCAGACCTCCATTGTATTATAATCCTATGGAAGCTATAACAGTAAGAAATATGAAGCGAAAGCGAAATGATCTACTGGAAACGGCTTATGATTCTGACTTATCCTCATACGAAAAGTTAGATGAAAATGTTGAAAACCTACGTAGGTATTTGTCTGATGTCAAAAAGATTAAAAACAACCAAAACCAGACACAAAAGGATAGTTGGAATCTCATTAAGAAAAAAAGGATAGAGTCTACTTTTCCTTTGGCCAATAGCACAGTTATTGATAATAAACTTAATGTCTTTTCACCAAATGTTGATAGAGACAATGAGTTAGAATCAGTGAAAGTGGTTGATGATGATGATGATATTGGGACGGAATTAATAAAAGGAAGGTTGTTTGATACTGAAGACACAACCTTACTAGGAAGTACATTTATTACTGATGGAGAAGATGAGCACGATAGTGAAAGCGAAAATTTAAAAGAGTTTGAAAAAAAAGCAGCTGATTTAACAACAAAAAAGAGTGATCAAACGATCGCTGTCAGAATGTTGAATAATCTGAGTAAAATTGGTAGATTCGACTCGGAGAAGAACAGACTGAAAATTGGAGAACGTTGGTTGAATCCTAAGACTTCCAAAACTTTACTACGAGACGTTCTAACCGAAGGAGGTAAAATAGAATCGGGAAATACCAATTACAGTAGATTTAAAAGCCTGCTAACCGATGAAGGAATCACAACTGTCAGAAAATCTCCGCGTCAAACACGTAAGACTCAGAAGAAAAAGTTGGTCGTTCCCGGTACTAATTCATGGACATCGATACGCTAAAAGAGTTGTATTACAATCCTGCATTACATACATCTCTACGAGGAGCTAGAGCTTTACTGAAAGCTCGTAGAAAACGAGAGGGAGAAAAAAGAATCCGTGAATGGTTGAGTGGTGAGGATGCCTACACTTTACATAAAAAAGTTGTAACCAAGTTTAAGCGACGCCCTACAATTGTAGCTGGAATAGGGGAACAGCTACAGGTAGATTTGATGGATGTTCGATCTCGAAGAGATGAAAATAATAATACAGCATTTTTACTGACTGCTGTTGATTCTTTATCTAGAAAAGGTTGGGCTGTACCGCTCATCAACAAATCAGGACCGGTAGTAGCAAGAGGATTGAGAAGAATACTAGAAGGGGAAAATTATAAAGCTTTACAATCTGATAAAGGTAAAGAGTTTGACAACGTCAATGTCACGACTCTGCTGGCGGAAAAAAAAATCAAGCGTTTTACAACCGAAAATGAAACGATAAAGGCGTCAATGGTGGAGCGTTTTAACAGAACTTTAAAAGAGAAGATATATAGATATTTGACATATAAAGATGATGATAGATACATTGATGTTTTACCAGAAATGGTTAATGCATACAACAACACAATTCATGGTGCTATAGGTATGAGACCAAATGATGTGAATTTTCAAAATCAAGAACTTGTATGGAATCGTGTGTATGAAGGAGGTGAACATAGTTTAACTCAAGAAGCAAAACTAAAGATTGGGGATTATGTGAGAATAAGTAAGGCAAGAGGAGTGTTTGAAAGAGGATACACCCCGAATTGGACGATTGAGATTTTTATAATCACTGATGTACTTATTGATGAAAAACCTGTTGTATATAGGGTGAAAGATTTAGCTGAGGAGATGATTGATGGTACCTTTTACGAAAAAGAGTTGCAAAAAGTAAAAAAACCCACGATTTTCAGAATTGAAAAGATACTGGGAAGAAGAATGAGAAGAGGTAAAAGACAGATTCTGGTTAAGTGGTTAGGTTATGGAGAAAAGTTCAATGAGTGGGTAGATGAATAGTTTATAAGGAAACAACACTTGATATAATCATCATACATTGGGAAAATGTCGATGCTGATAACTTTACCCTCAAACTCTAGTGGTGAAGAGTTTCCTGATAATAACAATTCCGAATTTACAGTGAGACTGTATAAATATTTGGTTATCAATGGCGGTAAATGGGAGGTAGCTCTGCTAGATATGACTTATTCTAATAATTGGAAAAATGTCACCGAAGGGAAAATATATCTAGAAAAGACTAATGTCTCTGGTAAAAGCGAAAAGTCCTTCATCCTAATCGGTAATGGAAGATATGATAGTATAGAGGAGTTGGAGGAGATTATACGAAAGAGAATGAATGAAATGGATTTAGACAAGAAATTCGCCATCTCCTACAACAAGATCACCAACACCGCTTTACTAACTAACAGTGATCCTGATATCACCATAAGCTTTTCCAAAGATATAGCATATATTTTTGGATTTGAATCAAAAACTACATACCCTCGTGGTAGATACAATAATATCACACCCCCTGATATAAATTCCGGTTTAACATCCCTGTATGTTTATTCCAACATTGTTGATAATAGAATGGTAGGAGATACGAATGTACCTTTATTGAGAGTAGTTCCAGTTCAAGGAAAGAAGAATAGTGTTGTGTATCAAGAATTTAAAAATCCTCACTATGTTGACGCTTCATCACTAAATAGTGATATGATTCAAGTACTTATAACGAGTGACGACGGTCAACGAATACCATTTGATGGTGGAAAGGTTGTGTTGACGGTTCACTTTAGAGAGAAAACATTATAATGAGTTTGGTACGATACACCCCTGAGGATTCAAAAGATTTTTTTGATGAGTACTACAAGATGCAAGCTGGAAATGGAATTGGAGTGTATAGTGGACGACGAGTGATGCCTAATATGAGAGGAAATGGACTTGGTAGTATTTTTTCAAGTTTACTTAAATCTGCAGCACCAATGCTGAAAAGAGGAGCAATTAGTTTGGGGAAAAGAGCACTGACTGTAGGTGGAAATGTAGCGCGTGATGTCATCGATGGACAAAGTTTTGCAGCGTCAGCAAAGAAGAGGGGGATGGCAGAGTTGAATGATCTGGGGGGAGATGTGCTCAATGCAATCCGTCCAGATAGTATGAAAAGGAGAAAAACAAGAGGTGGAAAGAAGAGGAGAGGTGTTGGTAAACGTGGTATATTTTAATAGCGGTAGAATCCGGTATAAAGACAGCTGAGCTTGATATCTATAGTCATTAAGCGGTAACGCTTCAAGCATTCATCACTCGCAAAAGATGGCTAGCCTAAATGGAACAACAGGTAATAAGTTGGAAGGTTCTTCCTACAACATAAATCCAACGTTGGATGTATTTGCTACGGAACCAACAAACATATCGGTAGAAAGATCGGAATATGTTGTCATCAGACCTGATAGGTTAGATCCTTATGGTAGTATTGAGTTAACCTTGTCAGGGAGCACTGAACATTACACAGATCTCTACAACTCATTTCTGCAAATTGAAGCCACAGTTGTTAAAGATGATGGAACCGATATTGAAGGTACTGATGATGATGCAGCTGTGTGGATGGGGGATTCAATGCATACATTATTCAGCGAGTTGAAAATGTCGATAGAAGGAACCACCGTTGAATACGCTAACAACTACGGTTTACGCTCCTACTTTTCACAACTACTCGAAAACAGTGCAGAAAGAAAGAAATATCAAGGTAAGATGGAAGGATGGTTGTATGATGATTCAACTAGCAAAGACGCTGCTGATCACAAAACCGCTGATAAGAAAAAGAGGAGAGCTCTAATCATAGGTGGAAAGACAATAGAATTAACTGGAAAACCTCATCTCACATTATTTCAGCAGAAAAAACTAATAATACCAGGTCCTACTATGCAGCTGGAGTTTGAACGTGCCTCTGCCAAACTAGCTTTGTTTGCTGCGAATGAGGCGCCTGCAGGAGGGGCAAAGATTAGAATTGATAAATTTGAACTTCATCTTTGTAAAGTTAAGGTGAATCCTACAATACAAAACTCCCAACTCAGTTTGGCGTTGGAAGGTCACAACTACATTTATCCTGTTGATCGAAAACGGATAAAACTATATGGAATTCGTGCTGGTGTTGCGCAGATCGACATCACTTTGGAAGAAAACAAACAAAAACCTAAACAAATTTATTTAGGTTTAGTTGATCACAACGCAATGAACGGACGTTTCGCCTTAAATCCATATAGAATGCAGCATGCTAGTGTTGATAGTATTGTATTGAGAGTTGGTGATTGTCCAATTGGAAGGAGATTTGAACCAAATTATGCTAGAGGAATTTTTGGAAGAGAATATCATCAGTTTCTACACGCTACCGGAACTTTGCTTGAAGGCGATAGTCTTGGTATTACGAAAGAACAATACCTTGATGGTACTACACTTTATGGTTTTGATTTGACTGGCGATTTTCTTAAAGAAGGTTTTCACTCTATGAAAAATGTCACAACAAGTGTGGAAATTCGTTTTAGCGCTAACACGACTGATGGATTATCCCTGGTAGCATACTTTGTAAAAGACGGTGTGTTGGAGATGGATAGCATTCTTCAATTAACTATCGGAGGAGACGCAGTGCTTTAAACAGAAAGTTAGAGATGAATACCATACAAATTCGCTCGATCTTATCTTCAGACGTTTTATGTCAAAGCGTAGGGATTCATGTTGGAGCTAGAGAACAGTTTTGGAAGCAAATTTACAATTTTCCAACAGGATGTTTCGTATTCAACACCCATTATTCTCATCAACCCGGGGAGCATTGGTTGGCTGTGTACGCTAATGATTCAGAGGTAGATTTTTTTGACTCGTTTGGACGTTCTGTTTCCTTTTACCCGGATGTAAATGAAATATTAAGTATTCATGGAGGATATGAAACAATACAAAGTAATGAAACACAACTACAAAGTTTTTTGTCAACTGTATGTGGCGATTATTGTGTATACTTTTGTTTACTAAGAAGTAGAGGGTGGAGTATGGATGAAATTGTTAGAAGTTTACGAGATATAGGAGATAGTGAGATGAGAGATCACTCAATACGGAGATTCATCATACAGACATATCCTAACTTCGAGTTCATTCAAGATAATACAGTAGAAGGGATAGATGGAGTACATATACAAGGAACTAATCTACTAAGTAAATTGTTAAAATAGATTATTATACTTGATTTTTATTTGTTATAATAAATAAAATGAATAAAATACAACTTATCTCATTATTTTCGCTAAACACTACAGAACCTATAAAAACTATTATTTTGTAATGTTTCAAGCAAGAAATAAATAAGTTCTTCTCATTTTCTTCCTCAGGATCGCTCTTTAGCTATATCTAAAAGACATAGTAACTAATGACTCTATCATACATACTTATATGAATTAATTTCACAAAAAATACTTCGGAGCTTTTTTTTAAAATAGATATGAAACTTACCATCATAGAAGACGAGTCACATCCTTTGTGTTATCGATTAAGACTTCGATGTACTGTTCTGGACAATTCTCTTTTTCATTTTCATCAAAGTAGGAGAGACAGCTGTGTTGCAGCGAAGTATCAAACATTTCTGAGGTTTGAATGAAAGCTTGAAGAGCCGAGAGTAGAATGATATCATAGGAAATCATGTTGTTCGTATTTTGTCTTAGTCCTTTGAATACGATTACACCACTTTTTTCAGCCACTACAGATGAAGCTATTTGAGCAGGGATGCTAAGATCTCCAATCAATAGCTCTCCATTCACCATGCATCTGTAATTAGCCACTATAATATCTGCAGTCTTGTTCCAACGAGTATCACATTTTCTTAGCATTCCAGGATTCTCATAAGCTATAACACTTCCTGGTGGAAAATCGTGTAGGTGAGCGACAGTGAAATAAGCCTGTATTTGTCTCAAACTCTTGTTGTACAATGAGTTGAATGGATCGTTGATCTTTCGATTACACCCTTGAGATTCAGCAGTACGAAAAATCGCATCTCCTGTCTTTCCTTCTCCCATATAAATTAAAACAATTGGACGTGTTTGCTTAGCTTTATTAACAAGCAGCCCTATTTCGGTTGAAACATCGCTCTTCACCCGAGTTCTCTTTTTATCCTTTCGGTAGTTGTAAATGATGACACACTTTGATTCATCACGGAATTCAACAGACAACACCTCCATAACCGTTGGTACTGGTAGTTCGCAGATTTCCACAGGCTCTTCAAGTTTTTCTAGACTATCTGGAGAGAGAGAGTTTATTAACCCGGCGCTCTTGTAGGTGAGAGTGGTTAGTTCATTACTTCCAGCATCTTGAAAGGGTATTCTGACGTGACAAAAAAGCGTTTCGTCTCCAACAGCTGACAAAGCTGGTTTTTTGCACTTCAAACCAGTTTCAATATCATCTTTTGTTAAATCAATGAAAGATCGTTTCCTCATCGATGTTCTTTTTGAAGACAGCTTGTTAGTAGGAGATGTGAATGAAGTAAAATCTTGTTGAGATTCTGGTTCATCAACCACCAATTGACTTTCTGCCATATCAAAGATAGGAGAAGGTGATGGGGAAAGGGTTTGCTGGGATCCTGCTTCTTCATTCATCGGTTGACTTCCTTCGTCTTGAGTATTCATTCTAAAAAAACAAAACATTTTGTTTAATTTTTCGTAATTAATTTTAAAAGATCATAAAGATCATAAACCTTCAGCTAGTAGTGTTAGCTAACAAAAAATAAATATTTTTACTCTTACCTTTATAAAGAAGATGAGCTCCTAGTTGTTGCAATGGAAGGTTTAGTAGATGTTGCTTCTCCGCTAGCCGTTGTAGAACTGGATGCTTTCTGTGTGAAAACAGTGGCTCTTAAATAGGTAAAGTTGCACTGATTAAATCCTATGAATCAACATTTTTTCACGCGAATACATCCCAATGCTTTCGCGGGAATAAATAATTTATTTTCACGCGAATGGAAACCGTTGCTTTCGCGGGAATAAACATTTTTTTTTCACGCGAATACAAACCAATGTTTTCGCGGGAATAAATAATTTATTTTCACGCGAATGGAAACCGTTGCTTTCGCGGGAATAAACATTTTATTTTCACGCGAATACAAACCAATGTTTTCGCGGGAATAAATAATTTATTTTCACGCGAATACAAGCCAATGTTTTCGCGGGAATAACTAATTTATTTTCACGCGAATGGAAACCGTTGCTTTCGCGGGAATACAAATTTTATTTTCACGCGAATACAAACCAATGTTTTCGCGGGAATAAAAAAAAATTTCTCACGCGAATACAAACCAATGCTTTCGCGGGAATATATAATTTATTTTCACGCGAATGGAAACCGTTGCTTTCGCGGGAATAAAAATTTTATTTTCACGCGAATACAAACCAATGCTTTCGCGGGAATATATAATTTATTTTCACGCGAATGGAAACCGTTGCTTTCGCGGGAATAAAAATTTTATTTTCACGCGAATACAAACCAATGCTTTCGCGGGAATATATAATTTATTTTCACGCGAATGGAAACTGTTGCTTTCGCGGGAATAAAAATTTTATTTTCACGCGAATACAAACCAATGCTTTCGCGGGAATATATAATTTATTTTCACGCGAATGGAAACCGTTGCTTTCGCGGGAATAAAAATTTTATTTTCACGCGAATACAAACCAATGCTTTCGCGGGAATATATAATTTATTTTCACGCGAATGGAAACCGTTGCTTTCGCGGGAATAAAAATTTCATTTTCACGCGAATACAAACCAATGCTTTCGCAGGAATATATAATTTAATTTCACGCGAATGGAAACCGTTGCTTTCGCGGGAATAAATTTTTTTCACGCGAATAAAACAGGAATATTTCATGCTAATAACACTATTCTGATAGAGTTTTCGCGTGAGTGTTTTTAATGGTTATAAGCTAAATGAGTAGGAGTGGCTTATACTATATAAGAACAGCTCTCTCTGCATAGAAATCATTCTCTCCAGCAATCAAACATCAACTACTACATCTGATCTCATCAACTACTACAACTGATTTCATCAACTACTATAGCTGATTTCTTGGTGATAAGGTAAGAACTAATAGAAAAATTATTTAATAGAAGTTAAAATGTAATTATTTTACAACACTGTTTAATCATCCTATACTAATACTTAACATTTTATTTTAGTTCATTATGAGTTCAAAAAGATGCACAATCAAAGACTACCTTCCAAAGATATATCATAGCTATATTAAAGAAAATGTTGAAGTACAGGAAAAGATTGGATATCGCTTGACATTACAAGCTATATTATTATGCGTGACACAGCATTTGCTAACTGTAGCTTCTTTACATGGAGAACTTTCACCGGTACAATACCGACCATATACTACACATAAATACGTTGACAATCCAGTAGAAGTATTTAAGCATATGACTAAAAACAATTTTCAAACAGTTGTAAAAATGTCAAAAACTGTCAGTATTAATGATTACTTAAAAAAAATTCAAAAAAAAGCGTGGAATAAAGAGCTCACTCAAAAGTTGATTTCAACACAATGGTCCACTGAATTATTATATCGTTTTCAATCAGATATATGTAGATACATACAAACAGATGAAAATCTCTCATCATCCATTTTTTCATTTGAAATGATATTGGAACTATTTCAAGCTCACAATATTTAATATGTTCTCTTTATATAACCCTACTTAATATACAATAAATGTATATATATTCACACATTGTTTCATTTTTAATCAATGTATTTATTCAATGTAGATGTATCTCCTCTCTCCTCTCTCTCCTCTTTTCCTCTCTCCTCTCTCAAGATGCCATATAAACTCGAATTATGTCTAGAATTATCAAAAACTTAAATGCCATACATTCAAAATCTATATGCCATATAAGTTCAAAATAAGTAAAAAAATAATCAAAACTCAAATGCCACTTAAATGCCACTCAAATGCCACTCAAATGCCCCTCAAATAAAATACAATATAAACTCGGCGAATTCATTCAACGCCATAACCCATTGCCCCACTCCAAGATCAGATCCACAAAAAAACACTTGGTAGGGAGATCTGCTCATATATTACTACTTATGTATACAGCTAGCTCTGGTTTGACTACGATCTTAGATTTGCTTTCTTTTTCAGCTGCTACAACCCCAAATAAGCATCAGTCAACTTATTTCATCTGGATGCACCTTTCATATCCGACTTGAATCTGAGTTTGTTTCACTAGTACTGGGAAGAGACCAGGCAGAGGCCGTATTGCCGTCACCATAAGAGGCACTGGAAGGGTCTGTGGCTTTTGTGTGGTGTTACTGTTAAACAGCTTGCCTGTTCTCTGCCTTTTGCTACCTTTGTCAAGGTCTGTAGGTGCCATCGGGTACTTTCTGCCAATTCAGTTCTTGGTGTTTTGTGGCGCTGACTATAATGTGAAGTGCTGCCGGTTGACTTCTGAGAGAGTGTAGGTCTGCTTTCAACTGCTACTCGCCCTTTAGGGAAAGGTGGAAAGTTTGCTGCTCTTGGGGCGGATTACTCATCACAGTTTAACACAAGGGGATCACTAGAACTACTGTGACTGAGTACCCACTTATCATACTCATCCTTCACTGCAGTCTCCCTTGTATGTTTTGTCACCTCTGGTACATTTTCTTGCTACTTCTGTTTTTTGATTGGGTAGTAACAGCTCTTTCGTAGGCATAGCTAACGGCATTTCTTCCTCAACCGGCAGTATAGGATCAAATCCAGTGAGATTAGTTGCCAGCAGTACGTCTTCGTCCACCTCGGTCTGCTGAGGTTATTTCTGTTTTTACATCGTAGTTTCTGACAAGAAACTCTTGAGCAGCCATACTAGCAAGGCTGGACTGTTTGCTACGGTGACACATGAAGCAAAGAGATGGCTATACTGGTGGCAAGCTTGTGTGCAGGTCTTACTCACTTCCTGTCAGTCATACTGCTGGGGTAGCTGGTTGAGCTCTACTTGGAGCAATTCTGCTGAATTGGAACTTTCTGAAACGGCTGTGTCTGTGTAGGATTTTGAAGGGGTTGGCTCAATTGAACTCTGTGATTTATTTGAGTACGAGAATGGGGTGGCTGCTTTGCACAGCTCTTCGTCCAGTGCTGCCTCTTCATCAATTTCCTCTTTAAACTAGCTTGTGAACTTGGTTTTACCTATGTAGTGGCCCACTGGCTTTCCACAGCGCTGTGGTGGCCTTACATTCATTCTATGTTGTTCACTGGTTCTGCAAATGGAGTGGTGACGCGTATGCTCAATCTTTTCACTATACCGAGTGGGGGTAGATCTGAGTGCTCAACCTGCACAGAACTGCTGCATCAGAGCAAGGGGAACGTCCGTATCCCTGAGCACCTGCACTTTGCTTGCAACTAACCTCCAGGTTTATCTGTGCAAGGGAGTTCCTGCCAACCGAGGACAATCATAGCAGCATCAAATTTCATTTGGCACTGATACAACATTAGGAATGGCATCCCGATTGTCATATCTTCACTAATGTAGCTCACTAAAAAATCAGCCTCCGCTTTGATGCTTCGAATTCGAAGGGGCTGCTTGATAGTACCATAAAACAGAATGTGGAAGCTGTATGCCATGAGTCCGTGGGTATTACTCTCCTGTAAACTGCCCCAGGTAACTGGAAACAGCTAGTTGAACATGTGCTTGAGAACAGGTTGGTTGTACAACCTTTATCCACCAGTATAGAGAGTGGCTTTCCCTCTAGCTTGCCCGGCAAGAAGTAGCTGGATTGGAAGGTCGCTCTAGGCCTAGGGGGTATGCCACTGCTTTGGCTGGCTTGCTATGTCTAGGGCTTCTGGTCAAGAGGAACACTGTTTCTTTCGTCTGGATCTTCATCTGGCTGTGGAGGGGTGAATGGGTACAGGATCTATTGTAGGGTGTTCATCAGACAACTCCGGGTTTGCACTACTTTCCCCTATCTTTGGTAGGACTGAAAAATGGTTAGAGGTGGTCACTTTCCATGGTTCATGGGTGGGAGTGACTTCGCACTCCAACTATGGCTTGACACCCACAAGATTGTTCTGCTCCAGTCTCTGTAGGGTTTTTTGTATTTCCTTTTTGATAGGTTATGGCCGACAGTTGGAATAACTGTGGCGGGCTGCTCCCGCTTCCAGGCTGTGCATTTTGTTTGGAATGTCCGGTTGTCCATGGCTGGACAGGGCATCATCATCATCAGTAATATCCTTTACTGCCACACCCCCAACAACTGGGTGGAACAAGTTTTTCAGTAGAAGGTCTGACCTGCTGTTCCTTCAACTGTTTCACCTCATCCATCAAAGTCTGCAGTGTCTTCATCCTCACCAATAGAGGGTCTCCACCAGCACATACTGGCTGAATCTTGGTAAAAGGTGGCTGCACAGCTGGAGTTGGAAGAGGTGGTTTGGACAACTCACGCTCTTTTTCCTCATCATCTACTGCTTTGATCCGAGTAGGTGTTTCATCAGGGAAAACTTGATCTGCGTAAACTTGCTACC
The DNA here is from genome assembly GCA_945261195.1 of Cryptosula pallasiana. Taxonomy (NCBI): domain Eukaryota; kingdom Metazoa; phylum Bryozoa; class Gymnolaemata; order Cheilostomatida; family Cryptosulidae; genus Cryptosula; species Cryptosula pallasiana. The sequence goes on from OX183136.1 coordinate 3,675,323, forward strand.
GGCTCTGACAGAATCTTCTACTGTCTGTGGCTGTATGGCCAGCAAGTGTCTCTGTAGCGCAGTGTTGCCCAGTGTGCTATAAAAAGTGCCCAACACCATCCGCTCCACACGTCAAGGTGGCAAATCATCATAGGCAATCCGCACCAACCTCTCTGCTTCATTTGCATGTTTCTGCAAGGTAGTTTTAGATAAGCGGTGCAAATTGGGTAACTTCGCCTGTGCATATTGTGCTGTGAGCCCAAACCTGGCTTGTAGTGCAGTGAACACACCATGTGCGTGGACTGGTTTGCCACACTCTGAAGTTCCACTTTTCACTGCCTCTCTTAAGTGCAGGAGAGTTTTGTCCTGTCTCTATTCATTTGCCTTGGCTACCTCCACTGAAATACTTGACGCCTCCAGGTCTGTCAAATTTAGGTGTCTTGGACTTGTTTTGAACTGCTGCTTGTTGGGTTGGCATCACACCTGGTAGTGCTTGAGTAAGCATCTCTATAGCAGCCATTGTTGATTGCCCAGCAGGCTGTGCTGCTGGTTGTGCTGCTGCTGCCGGCAAGCGCTCTTTGCTCTCCTGGTGGCCATAGTCTACAGGTCAATACCAACCCTGAGTAGGTTGGTGACTGGATCTGTCTGGTTGACGACAGGGTCTGCATTTGAATGACAAACAAAGTTATTAACAATAAAACTGGTGCACAAAAGAGTAGCCTTTCATGTTCTCATAGCAACTGGTGCCAACAAAAAGGAGTAGTAATATATGAGCAGATCTCCCTACCAAGTGTTTTTTTGAGGATTACACTTTGGGGTTTAGACAATGGGTTACGGCGTTGAATGAATTCGCCGAGTTTATATCGTATTTTATTGTATTTCATTTGAGGGGCATTCGAGTGGCATTTGAGTGGCATTTAAATGGCATTTGAGTTTTTGATTATTTTTTTACTTATTTTGAACTTATACGGCATATAGATTTTGAATGTATGGCATTTAAGTTTTGATAATTCTAGACATAATTCGAACCCATATGGTATCTTGAGATTTGAACGTATGGAATTTAAGTTATGATAATTTTTTACATAACTATATACATAATTATAACTCATAGGGTATCTATATTTTGAGTGTAAGGCATTTAAGGTTTGATAATTTTCTGTAATTCCGACTCATATGATATCTTGAGAGAGAGAGGAGAGAGAAGACATATATCTACATTGAATAAATACAGTGATTAAAAATGAAACAATATGTGAATATATACATTTATTGTGTAATAAGTAGGGAAAATCTCTCCATATAATATAGCTAGAGTCAGTAAATATTATGTAATAACAATTAATACATAGTCTTTTTTTACAATGTTGTCTTTGATGTAGTGATGTTATATCTTAAGAAGGGAGACTTCTGTTTTATGTGCTTTTGAATTCGTAATGAACTAAAATAAAAAGTTATGTATTAATATAAAATTTAAAATAATTACATGAATTTGAATTATAGCTTTAGTTACATTGGGAGGTAAAAATAACTACAACTACATTTAAATTGAGTTGAAGTATTATTTACAATGATTAGAGAAAAAACTCTCACCGAGGTTTATCATGTATCTCATCATTTTTTTTCAGCAACATATCCTGGCTCAAAATCATCAAAATCTCCACGTAGAAAATCTTCAAGTTCATCATCATCATCAATTTCTAATATTGTTTTGTTCTGCTTTGCTTGATCACAATATTGTTTCCAATACATTCGTCCGAGATTGTATGGAGAGCAAAATGAAAGATCGTATTCTGTCTTAAATTTTCCGTGGGTTGTTTTTTCTCTGTAGATCATCACACCTGGAGTATATCGGTTAGCTTCTGATTCATACTTGTCTGGTATGACAAGCGTCTTCAACAGCGTTTCTCCACATTGTTCAATGGTATAACGGATACAAATTACATTCGACTGCCCTCCTTTAAATCGATGAGGAACGAATCTATCAACAACATCTTGGTAAGGAAAAATAGCGCCGGGTTGAAAACTATTGAGGGTCTTGATGTTCAAGAAGCGTTTGAGCTGACATTTAGTCAATGTACTCATATATAGTGATTCCTCTTCAGCTTTCTTTTTGCTTAGAGGATGTCTGGTAACACGTCTGACATCATACCAAAGAACGCTTTTATTTTTTGGTTTTCCCTTTCTACCCAAATATACAATGTTAAACGGTGGGGGGTAATTATCACAGTTGAAGTTTTTAGCTATTTCAACTGGACAGAAAAGTATTTTGGGGTCGAGTTCATTTATATCTGAAGGATCATGATAGCGAACTTGAGAATATCTACACTTCTCCTTACTTGATGGATGTAACACGTGAGTCACTCGCATAATGCTTGGGATAGGAAGATCTTCAAATGTTTTGCAAATCGGAACTTTTGGTGAGTCAATCACTTGAGAACCTTTAGACTTTTCTAATTCCCTAGATCTCCTTTCGTTGAGACATTCAACTGTTAAATGAGTTATAGCAGCGCTCTCCATAGTTTGCTTATCAACGGAAGTAGTTTGTTTTCTCACTATTTGTTTTCGTTTCCTTACTATTCGCTTTTTTGGAGCAGTTTTCCTTCTCTTAGGAGTTGTTTTGCTGTTTTTCATTTTATTTTCTGTTGGATATGGATCTGTGCTAAGGAGCTCTTCAGAAAGAGCATCCATAACATTCTAAAAATAAAAGGGTAATATTTGCATGAGTAGCCAAGAGTGTCTTATATATATATATATATATATACGTATTTATGTCAAAAGCAGTTAAGATCATAGAGTTATGGTAGATTGAGAATGTGCTTATTAAACTATTGGGATGTGGATACAGACAACAAAGGATGTATTCAAATATATATAAATATATATGTATTTACTTAATATCATACTGCTTTTAACATCTCAATTGGTAAGAAATAGGATATAATAGTTTGAACAAAATATTGTAAAATAATAACAAACAACTAAAAAATTTTCATAAGTATGTATGAAACGCTTCTAACATTAATTCTAAAATACCTACAGAAGAAGATAGAGCTTTATCTATTTGGACATAATTATAAATATGCTTTCTGAATTTATAAAAAGTTTTTTTGTTCCATGTCATGTTATATAATTTTTTGAAAACTATTCGATTCCAAGCACTTCTTTCAATTTCTTTTAAAAAATTATTAATATTAACGACTTCCACCATTGACAAAACGATTTCGAAACCGTTTTTTATAATGTCATCAAAATGTTCTGTAGATATATCATGTTTCTTACAACACATCCCCATACTCATCATGTGTTGAGTTATACAGAATATTATAACTTGAAATGTCAAACGTTCTACAGCTTTTTCTTCAACAACATCATTATTTATCACATAGTTATGATACATTTCTGGAAGGAAGTCCTTTAAGTAGATTGGATTTGTTGTTCTATTGTTCTAAAATACAAGCGATAATTAGATAACTAAAATAATTAAAGGTTTTCAACAGCTGTTAAATAGTATTTTTTATTAATTCTTACCTTTTCATCAGGCTGAGATTCCGACTTTAGATACAATGGTTGACTTCCTACGTCTTGAGTATTCATTCTGAAAAACAGAAAAAATTGGTTCAATTCTTTATAATCAATTTAAAGATAGATATGTCATAAAGCCTTCGGATAGTTGTGTTAGCTAGCGAAAATAATTGAATTTAAGTTTTACCTTTATGAAGAGAGAACTCTTAGTAGTTGCAATGGAAGATGTAGTAGATAGATGTTGCTCCTTTGCTCACTGTTGTTGAACTGGATGCTCTCTGTCTGAAACCGTTGTCTCTTATATAGGTAAATGTGTGAAAATAAATGTTTTATCCCCGTGAAAGCAACGGTTTCTATTCGCGTGAAAATAATGTTTTTATTCCCGCGAAAGCATTGGTTTGTATTCGCGTGAAAATAAATTTTGTTATTCCCGCGAAAGCAACGGTTTCCATTCGCGTGAAAATAAATTATTTATTCCCGCGAAAGCATTGGTTTGTATTCGCGTGAAAATAAAATTTTTATTCCCGCGAAAGCAACCGTTTCCATTCGCGTGAAAAAAAATGTTTATTCCCGTGAAAACGTTGGTTTGTATTCACGTGAAAATACATTTTTTATTCCCGCGAAAGCAACGGTTTCCATTCGTGTGAAAATAAATTGTTGATTCCCGCGAAAGCATTGGTTTGTATTCGCGTGAAAATAAATTTTTTTATTCCCGCGAAAGCAACAGTTCCCATTCGCGTGAAAATAAATTAGTTATTCCCGCGAAAGCATTGGTTTGTATTCGCGTGAAAATAAAACGTTTATTCCCGCGAAAGCAATGGTTTCCATTCGCGTGAAAATAGAATGTTTATTCCCGCGAAAGCAACGGTTTCCATTCGTGTGAAAATAAAATGTTTATTCCCGCGAAAACATTGGTTTGTATTCGCGTGAAAATAATTTTTTTATTCACGCGAAAGCAACGGTTTCCATTCGTGTGAAAATAAATTATTTATTCCCGCGAAAACATTGGTTTGTATTCGCGTGAAAATAAAATCTTCATTCCTGCGAAAACAATGGTTTCCATTAAAGTGAAAATACATTTTCATTCCCGCGAAAGCATCAGTTTCCATTCGCGTGAAAATAAAATGTTTATTCCCGCGAAAGCAACATTTTCCATTCGCGTGAAAATAAATTATTTATTCCCGCGAAAGCATTGGTTTGTATTCGTGTGAAAATAAAATGTTTATTCCCGCGAAAGCAATGGTTTCCATTCGCGTGAAAATAAAATGTTTATTCCCGCGAAAGCAACGGTTTCCATTCGCGTGAAAATAAAATGTTTATTCCCGCGAAAACATTGGTTTGTATTCGCGTGAAAATAAATTTTTTATTCCCGCGAAAGCATTGGTTTGTATTCGCGTGAAAGTAAATTATTTATTCCCGCGAAAGCAGCGGTTTGTATACGCGTGAAAATAAAATGTTTATTCCCGCGAAAGCAGCTGGTTCCATTCGCGTGAAAATAAATTATTTATTCCCGCGAAAGCATTGGTGTTCTTCCGTAAAAACAATGTTTCATTACTTTAACCTTATGATAAATGATATGATTTCTGCTATATAAGAAGCACTGTTTTTACACAGAAAGCAGTCACTTCGACATCAGCAACTGAAGGAGCAAGATCTACTACAACATCATCTACTACAACTGCTAGAGGGACTTTCTGTTTGGAGGTAAGTCAACCTGATGTACTATTTAGAGTATAAATTTAATTTTTTATCATGGTTTTTGAAAAAGAAAATCAAAAAATCATAACAAGGATTTTTACTTTTATCTTTTAGAATGTCGACACAAGACAATACAAAACAACTGAAGAATAAAGAACCAAAACCTTCACAAGACAAGAAGGTGATTGATGACAATGTTCTTCTTCAACGCACTGTGATCCCCTTTCAAAGCGCCAGCCTGAATACTCTGGCTACTCTCATCATCAAAAGCGCCTCTCTGTTAAGCACCCTATCTCCAGCTTCCAGAAGAAACATTGAAAACATCGTCAAAGTTGAAGATTTACCAATTCCTACAGTTATGCAGGTGTTAACCGTCGAGCTCCAAGATGAAACGAACTGCACAATCATCTACAACTATAAAAAGGATGGAAAGATAGTTAGAGTGAAGAGCACTATTCCATCAGCAGCAGGATTACTTGTTAATGAAGCCTCGCAAATAAGACCACTGGTTTTGATCTACATGGGAGTTGAAAAGAGTGGAAAAGCAATTTTTCGTGCTGCTACAGAAACAGGAACTGCTTTGAAGTGTAAGAATGCGTTTGATGTACTACCAGAAAAAAGTATGAGACAAATCAATGCTTATTTCGAGGTAGCTCATCTTCAGGATTTCCCAACAGATAGTGTCATATGTTTCCAAAACCCTGAAGTGATAACAAAATCTGACAGACGATGGAATGGGAATGAAGAGAGTCTTCTAGTTCAATACAGAAGTGTTGTAGATGAAGAATTACTGATCGGAGATATGCGCATTCCTCATCAAATAGCTTCTGCTGTGACATCGGAAAGATTTGGAGTTATTCTGTTCAAAGGCCTGAGTCGAAACGCAGACAATTCAATTTTCTACAACATCAGTGTACTCGCAGCTCATCAAGCCTTCATCCAAGCCTCGGAACTGACTGATAATCCAAAATCTGAGGATTTTCTCAATCTCTTCGATGATGCTGAAACAGAAAACTGTGTAGAACAAACTCTTGAGAAGTTGATCTATAACTCAAGGGATTCATATCACTATAGGTAAGTTTTATTAATTTTTACCAATAATTTAAAAAGTTGTTTTGTGAAAATTTTGTGTATTCTTACAATGAAAAATCACTTAATTTCTCTTTTTCATGTAAATAACAACAGTAAAACGATTTATCACGTAAATGGTCAATTTGTGAACTTTTTTGTATATTTCAGATTAAAAAAGATTTTTTGTGTCATTAGTGCAGTTTCTTTTTACATAAAAGTTGAAAAAAACAAAAGGTTATAATTATTTCACGAAAATGTTTAATTTTTCACAAAAATGTTTAATTTTTCACAAAAATGTTTAATTTTTCACAAAAATGTTTAATTTTTCACATAAATGACCAACTCATAACACGAAAATGTTTAATTTTTCACAAAAATGTTTAATTTTTCACAAAAATGTTTAATTTTTCACAAAAATGTTTAATTTTTCACATAAATGACCAACTCATAACACGAAAATGTTTAATTTTTCACAAAAATGTTTAATTTTTCACAAAAATGTTTAATTTTTCACAAAAATGTTTAATTTTTCACAAAAATGTTTAATTTTTCACTAAAAAGTTGGTTTTGTGAAAATTTTGTGTATTCTTACAATGAAAAATCACTTAATTTTTCTTTTTCATATAAATGTGCAGGATTTCACCGTGGGGGTGTGAGGTGGTAGCTCGGCCTACCTGCACAATCCTCCCGAACTGGTAATGGCTACTGTATTTGCTATGCTAGCGATACAACCCTTCCACAGGTCGACTTAGTAGACTGGAGAATGGTGACTGACCATCCCAGCTACTAGTGAGCTGCCGGTTGCGTTAGCGGTTATCTGTGTGTGCAATGGGTTCGAACTTTGAAGGGCGAACTAGTTTAAACTAGGTTCGGCCAGCAGAGGTTCGGCTGTCTTGTTGTAGTGCTGTGCAGAGGTCGAACATTGAAGGCGAAGTATAGACAAGCTAAGTTCGGCCAGCAGAGGTTCAGACTGATCTGCCTGTATATTACTACTCGAGTAATGGTGCGCAAGTGAAGTTATTTGTATGTACAAAGAAACTTCTGAGAGTGTGCAAGCTGACTCTGACTTTATTACTGCCTAACACGGCTATTTATAAAAAGGATTACATAACATATTCGAGTAAACATAGATAGAACAAAAGAAGCCACACCTAGCACAACTGGTTGGCTAGCATGAGCAAATCATACACAAGGGGTGGCACTAGAATAAATGGTTGATTGAATTCACATGGTGTACATATAAGTTTGCATGGTTAATTAAAATAAGAATAAGTATGCATAGAGTGAATGTCTCTAGAACGTAAGCATAGAATGGTACAATGTAGTATAAGGTAGTTAGATTGTTACTGTCATAGATGCAAGATGGCGCCGGTCCTTTACATAAATAACAACAGTAAAACGATTTATCACGTAAATGATCAATTTGTGAACGTTTTTGTATATTTCAGATCAAAAAAGATTTTTTTTGTGTCATTAGTGTAGTTTCTTTTTACATAGAAGTTGAAAAAAACAAAATGTTATAATTATTTCACGAAAATGTTTAATTTTTCACAAAAATGTTTAATTTTTCACAAAAATGTTTAATTTTTCACAAAAATGTTTAATTTTTCACAAAAATGTTTAATTTTTCACAAAAATGTTTAATTTTTCACAAAAATGTTTATTTTTTCACAAAAATGTTTAATTTTTCACATAAATGACCAAATCATAAACAGTTTTTTTGTTAAACATTTCGTATGTAATCAGTGTATTTTTCACATAAAAGTTGAAAAAAAACAACAAAAGGTTATAATTATTTCACATTAATTTTTAATCATGCTATACTAATACATCACTTTTTATTTTAGTCCATTATATCGTAAAAAGAAAACAGAATAAAAGAACTTTCCCTGAAAAAATAATGAGCTGAATGATGTAACTCAGTGAGTTATTTTCCTGTTATATATAATGTAAACTATCTAATGTAGCTAAGAGTAAAATTCAAATTCGGTAAAATTTATTTATATAATGAATAACTTTTGTATTTTAGTCAATTATCGGATCTAAAAGAATACGGAATACAAGAATTACTCACTGAGGCTAATAATATATCAGCAGAACAACAAAGAGGATATTGTTCAAGAAAAACGCTTTGTAACCATTGATATAGTAAGCTATAGTAGTTTTATGAATGTAAAAACTAGATATGGTATTTTCTATTACAATTATTTCCCTGTAAATTTTATTCATCTAGAGGGGTAGTTTGGTGATTTTTGACATTTTTTTTTAAAAAAAATATCAAAAACTATATATTTTAAGGATTGTTTTTTAAAAAAGTTAAAAGTACAAAAAAAGTTATGTAATAAAACCCTGTTTTGAAAACATTAAAAAATTTAAAAGGAAGGTGTAGGATAAAATCCTCACTCAAAAATTTAATAAAAATTGAATGGAATAAAAGAATATTTTTTCAAAAATACCAAAATTTTGTAAATATAAAGTGAAAATCTCTGTATATATTTTTTCAAAAAAATATCGAAAAACTATATATTTCAATGATTATTTTTAATAAAACCCTGTTTTGAAACATTAAAAATTTAAAAGGAAGGTGTAGGATAAAATCCTCACTCAAAAAATTAATAAAAATTGAATGGAATAAAAGAATATAAAGTGAAAATCTCTATATATATATATATTTTTAAAAAATATCGAAAACTACATATTTTAATGATTATTTTTTTAAAAAAGTTGAAGAAAATCAAAAAACTTTGTAATAAAACCCTGTTTTAAAACATAAAAAATTAAAAGGATGCTGTAGGATAAAATCCTTGCTCAAAAAAATAATGAAAATTGATTGGAATAAAAGAATATTTTACCAAATACCGCATTTTTCTTGTAAATAATAGTAGACATTTCTGAAATATTGATGGTGAAATTTACTGTAAAATGGTTTCAAGTGTGTCAAAAACTAAATATGATGTTTTCATTGAAATGTTTATTTTCAAAAGATTCATATAATAACATTGAATCAATTAGTCATGATTGGAATAAAAGAATATTTTACCAAATACCGCATTTTTCTTGTAAATAATAGTAGACATTTCTGAAATATTGATGGTGAAATTTACTGTAAAATGGTTTCAAGTGTGTCAAAAACTAAATATGATGTTTTCATTGAAATGTTTATTTTCAAAAGATTCATATAATAACATTGAATCAATTAGTCAAATTTAACACTCAAATTTGTTATTCACAGATGAATTAAGGTTTTTAGAGTGTGAGTGCTAATCAATAAGGCAGCAGATGAAAGTTATCGCTGTCTATATATGCGTATATTGAAACTACCCGTCCAGCTACTGTCAAAACTACTAGGCTTACGAATAAAGTAAAAACAGTGGTGGATAGCCACTTTCAGCCTTTATGGGGGAATTCAGAAAACTTTTATAAACTTCCATTTGAGTAGTAAATAATCAAACAGTATTTTGTTTTGCTATGCAATTTTTGTACTTTATTGCACCCGGCCATATTGCTACAGATGTACCCAACTTAGAGATTTGGTAAAACCACCAAATTAAATGTGAGATGTTGTGGATTGGGGGAAATTTGGCCATGTTATTCTCCTTGTGTTTCGGAATTATGATATCGAGGGTTAAAAATTCTTTATACACTTGCTTTGACATAGTTGGCTGTGTGTAGCTGCCCTGCACTAGCTATATGATACTCCTAAGTAGCCGGTGACCTATTTTCGCTTCACTGAGTAGCACTTGGAAAACCCACTGCGTAACAGCACTGAAGCGTTGTTTAGTTGCCTTCATGACTTTGTCACCCTCAGTTACTGGTTGCTATTTGATGGTATGGATTTGTTATGATAGCATGCTATCAATTCTCAATTTTCCCTAGCTGACACACAAAGGTTAATACTAAGGTAATGCATACTACCCGAGCCAAACACTACTTTTTACTCATTCAGCATTACGATGGCACACAAAAACCAATATTGATTTCTTACAACTGCATACCTTGTCTAGTTTTTGTCACCAAAAAATGTAGAGGATTTGAACAAAACATATAATGCAACAAGGATTATCAACCAAAAAAGAAGAGCTGCAAGGAAAGAACTTCCCAGGCTCAAGCAATTTTTATCGGAATGGAACAGACAGTTTTGTAAGTTGTTTTGGAGTAAGAAGAGAACCTAAACCAAAAAGCCGCACATTCTCACTGAGTTCAGTCACCATCAAGACATGGAAGGCCTCAGCATGGGCTTAGCAATATAAACTGGCCAAAGTTGAGCAGAGACGCAAAGCCAATAAAAAGGTTACTAACCGCAGCCAAGATCGTGCTAACCTTTAGCTTGTACTATCAAACAACAAATTACAATTATTGCTCATCCTATGAATGCATTAAACTGAATTATTACGATGGCTCAATGGTTTTTTTTCCATAACTAATGATATAGATATTAGATATGCATCACACAGTACAAAATTTTATTTAACGATTCATTTTTTAATACGGATAGTTTTATAAGTTGACAACTTACAGTGAACCCTGGAGTTAGTAAACAAGAAAAAAATGAATAATGAAGTGCAAATGGACTAATAATTGTCAATCTCATTTAGTAAAGTTTCAAAACAGTCGGTTAGCCCTATTAGAGTACTCTGTGTCCACAAAGCACTGAAGGCGGCTATTTGGTTGAACTACAGAAACCACAACCTCAATGTCCACAGAAGATACTCAGCTGTAGCACTCAAGAAGCTCAAGGTTTTTCTAATTGCATCAGGACAGCTGGACGTGGGAGACCCTATAATTTCAATTGAGTTCAATGTTATTCAACTTCTGCAGGATGGTACTTTGGTAAGTACGAGTTACAATTGACCTAGACCAAATTACTCCAAGTGAAATGAACGGAACGTTGATACACGAGTGCAACAGTCTCTATACATGCACACAAAATTCATTGATGATAAATGGCGCTTTTAATGTTTCTTGTCAGCAATTGTCTCTGGTAGGCGATTTCCTCTGCCAAGTATAAGAATCGAGCGTCCGGATAGGATGGAGGATAAAGGGAAACTTTAGAGACGGAACTTGCTATCAATGCCTGTGGCAGATATTTTGTCATTCGGTGTCAAACACAAGTAATAGTGACTAATGATCAGTTTAACTGGTACCATTTGACAGACATCAAACCTACAAGCAAACAAACACCTTCATTCATATGATGTAGTGTATTGATTAATTTAGCAGCTATTGACATCGGATAATGATGATGCTAGTCAACTAATGCAACAGGTGCTCACACGAGACACATGGCCATGTGGCATGACCAATCTGATATTGCAGGCAACTCATTTACTGGGTTAGACTGGTGTGCCACACTCAAATTTCTTTAATGAGATGACATTAAACTTTTATTGATAAAGGAAAGAGTCACTACCTATTTATGGTTTGGTTTCTCTATGACATATTAGTCTATATGACAGATGTCAAACTACAGGCTCAGAATAAGATGGCAAGCATGAACTCTGTGCGTTTCTGTAGCAAGAATCATTAAAAAAAACATTCATTTCACTACAATATTGCAGGCTTCACCAGTCAGCATACAATCAGCGGTAGAGTTCCCATAAATTTACGAGCTAACAAGATCAGGTTACAAAACAAAAGTGGATGATACATCCTATCGTTTACATTTCAACTAGTTTATTGTAAAAATTATTTAGCATTATGGTATAAAGCCGTGCAGAAGCATAGTAGTGCATAGACATTGTCAGTACATAAAAATAGTCGTGCATAGACATAGTAATATATATAAATATTAGTGCACAGGCATAGTACTGCATAGACAGAGTAGTACATAGACACAGTAGTGCATAGACATATTGGTGCATAGACATAGCCATTCAGAGACATAGTAGTGCATAGACATAGTAATACATAGACATATTAGTACATAGACATAGTAGTACATAGACATATTAGTGCATAGACATAGTAGTGCATAGACATGGTAGTGCATAGACGGAGTAGTACACAGGCAAGAGGCTCATGGACACAATAGTAAATAGTCACATTACTGCATAAACACAGTTGTCCATAAACACAGTAGTACATAGAACTAGTAGTACATATATATAGTAGTACATATAGTTGTAGTAGCAAGTGGACATTGTAGTACATAGACACCTAATTATATAAACATAGTAGGGTGTAGACAATAGGCGTGTTCAGTCTCTCAACGCGTTGTTTTGAGAAAGTTTGATCAACGCGTTTATCCCTCGAACGATAACTTATAAGAGTAGGCTAGTGCGTACAATTTACAAAATTTTGCAAGAGTTGTCCTCTTTTTTGTGTCTTCAGTGATAAATATAGCCCCGCAATCATAAGTTTGTTAGCCTAAATTCTTAGGTTTAAAAGTAGCTGTTCATTGCAAGATTTTTGTTGCCCTAACAACAACTGCATCATCTGCTATTAAATAGCAGATGATATATTATAAAGTGTTATTAAAACTCAGCAAACCACCAAGTACAAATTGTATTTTTATTGATGGTGATAAGAATAATAATGAAAATGATGAATAATAATGACAGCAACAAGCAAAAACATGTATTATTAATTAATAATAATTAATAATGGTGTGCTGATTATTCACTGTTATAAAATAATATATTTTATCAGATAAAGCTAAGAAAAAATGGAATGAATGAAAGTTATAATATTATTATTATTATTATTATTGGCAATAGTGATAGAATTAATAATAATGACAGTACTAAAAATAATAATTTATGACATTAATGATAAGTAATAATACATCCATTAAAAACAAGAAAAAAGATCATAACTTTTGATAGCACGTTGTTGTTATAATGCCGCAAAAGGGTACAGTGCCGTAATTAGTGAGAAGACGACTCCTTTAGAAAACCAACGCGTTGAATTTCATAGGTGTTCGCTGGCCAACGTGCACTGTAAACTTGTTGACAAACGCAAAAATGAGCGTTGATGCACGTTGAAAAAAACTTGCTACAAAGGGGCTGATAATCCCTCGACAAAAAACTGCCATTGAGGATTAAATGTAAACGTTGAGCACACCGAACACGCCTAATGTGGTACATAAAAATAATGCTATACACACAGTAGTACATAGGCAAGCAGGAAACAGACATAGAAGTACATAAACATTGCAGTACAGACATAACGTAAAGAATACCCCTAGTAGTTCCTAGTTATGGTTGTACATAGGTGCAGTAGTACACATGTATAATAATACATAGAGTAGTACATAGGTGTAGGTATGATATTTGCCGAAGGTTCTCTACTCTTGTATTCCATGACCTTCTCTGCATATGGGTCAGATTGTTTATGATGAGACACAATATAATTTTGGGTAAAAAGCCAAAAATTGCATTAAAACACGTCCAAATAAAAAATAACTACTCATTTAAAATTTGTGACAAACAGGGGCGCAGTTTGATATCAAATTTGGCCTAAATCGATTAAGCGTGTGCATTTAATTACTAATGATTGAAACAAAAACAATGTTTTTGGTCTTCGTGTAAAGTAAAATATTTTTTCAGCGGCATTTTCAAAGCAATGAAAACCAAGAAATTAAATATTTTTATCATTATTCACTTTTATAGAACCAATACCATACTGCTCATTGAAAAATTTTATTGATGAATTGTTTATTATTATCACCCGATATTATTGTTGTGTATCCATGTCATATTAAAGATATCCACAATGACAGCTATTTTTTACTTGTAACACACTTATTATATTACGTTAATATTTTTCAAACTCAAAATATGATGATGTTGGATGATATGTTAGATAATTATCATTTTTAATAAGCTTGATCCAGACGGCAATACACAAAAATAATCACAAAATCTCAATGTCAACGAATATTTTCCATTTTTTTGTAGCTTCACACTGCTTACATATGAAACGGGCCAATACAAAAATTTTGGCTCCAAGAGATGAGCATAAAAATTAAAAAAAATTGACTTGGAAAGTAATTGATGTTTCATAATAAAAAGGTTGACCCTTAACTATTAATGAAAATAGAAGTTGTGTTCTAATTTTGTTGGGATAGAGAGCACAACTTTTAAACCCTTCTACAGCTATCATATTTTTAGGAAGTTGTGATTCCAATGGGAAGACAACTAACTGCTTTTCTGTGCATTTTAGTAAAGAACAACCGGTTTTTTTGTTTTGTCCGGTACCTACCTCTGAAAACGGGGTGAAAGTGGAATCAGTAACATGGTTATGCAGCAACTGTTAGTTCTGGTGTCAGCAAGGATCACTTTTGTTTCCTGTAAAGCACAAACAAATTGCAATATAACCAATGATTAGGGTTGGCTTTTGTGAGAAACATATTCTGATAGTAGCTAAAGAGCCTGAGGGTTAAGTGCAGGTAAAGTAAATGTAATTACGGAATTGACTGAAATGTAAACTGTATGTAAAGTTGACAACACTTACTATCCAAGCTGTGAAGTTTTGCTAGAATAAGTAATGATGTCATATAGAATGCTACTTCAGCTGGTCCAAACCAACATTATTGAGAGTTTCCTGCAAAAGACAGAAAAATTGTTTTCAATTCTGTCCAAAGAGAGTTCAAAAACTCCTAGTACTAAGGCAAAGTAGCATGAATTATTGAGAATATTCATCATTATTAGGAGCAACAATATCAGTGGCTGTAATAATTGAAATACGCATTATTGGGTCAAATATATAATCTTAAATCACCAATACCACAATACTAAATGGATTGGTACTTGCAGGCAGACTTGCTAACCTAGCGTAAGCGGTCAAAAGTGAAATTTAGAAAAAAAGGAAAACGAGTTACAGGGATGTCAGAAAACAATGCGATAAAGCTGTCTGGTCTCCAGCACCGATCACGTATAATTGTACAACACAAGCTGGTGAAACCGTTAATGAAGGAATAAAGTTAATGCGGATATTCGGTTGGTGCTATACATGACTGTTTCCCTCAGAGGAATTATGGCAACAGAGGTTTTGATTCTCTGGGCCGGGGGAGATGTTTGAACAACAAACAGTGCAAGCATTAAATTTTGGAATATCCACATAAAAAAACTTATAGAAATTGGTTTTGTAGGAAAAATCATGAAAAATTTACAATATTGAAATATCACTCTAAAAATATTTCACTGGAGTCTAAAAAATTAAGTGTCAAAACCACTCAATCCAAAGATTTTGTCTTTGAAACTGCAATGTTTTTTCTCTATAATTTTGATAGTTACTGCGTTAATAATTCCAGTCGTTGTTTTCATGGTACGGAGGCAAAATATACTAACAGTGAAATCAATAAAAATTAAACTATCCATTATTCATTTTTGTTTGAGAGTACACGTTACATTCAAATCATTAGTCTGATGAAACTGATTTAGAGTTATTGGAATAAAAACATGAAATTTGCAAGATTTTTTCAGCTTTCAGTCTGAGAACAGAACTGCTTCACTCTCACACTTCAAATGAATGGGGTTGTAACGTTGAGAGCTATCTGTCTTTGAACTTTCTATATCCAACCGGAAACGGCTATCAGTCATAGTATGATATATAAATAATTTAAGCAGGCTCATGCAAAGTTTTTCCTTGATAGCTATCACAATGTCGAACAGATCTTATAATGACATGTGTCTAAAATAACTTGGGAATATTTTAAAAAACAGGGGCATCAAATTTCTTGTGAAAAGATGAATTTATATTTTTAATCACTTTTTTATAGTTATTATTATATTATATTACTACATATATTTTTCTAGATATTATCAAAATGATTTTTTACTCTTTCGATATACTTATTTATAATTGTAGTGCCAGTAAATGTTATTATCATAATCATTCATTAATAGGTATTTTCTGTTTTTATTATTACTACAATAACTATTCATATTAATAACTATTCCTTATTATTGTTATACTTAATAAAAGCAAATATGATTAGAAGTAATATAAGTCATAATTGTTTTTATTATATATGATTACTTTTCTAAATGATTGCAACATGTAATTTTCGTTGTCATTTATGATAATAGTGGGCCAATAATACAGTTACTCAATTAGTTATGATTTTGCATTCTTTCCCTCACAGACACTGGATAATACACATCAGCGATACTTTGATTACGATAAACATTGGCATGTGCAGCCACGGCTTTATTGTGACATCAGCGGTTTTAATTATCGTTAGTGTCATGTGTACCGTATTCAATACTGTGTCAACGATTGTATATAATCGCTGGCCACATTGCATTTATTTGATAACTATTTTCTATTACTACTCTACTGTGATTATAATCTGTTATTGCCTTGTGAACTCCGTGGCTCGTCAAGTTATATCAATCGCATTGCAATAGCCTGTTTAATTTAGTTGAAACTTCACAACTCTGTATTTGTGCATTGTACTCTATAGAAAACTTTCAGCATCTTTTGATTGGATGTACATCAGCGACCTCTATAAGGGGGATAATCCCAGTCACAACCCCATTGCTGATTATCTCAAGCTTGGACCAGGAGCCTGTTATAGAGTAGAAAAAATTATGTTGATCAGCTGATTACACTGGATGAAGCAGAAAAATCTGTACAGTTACCTTTGATAGATGCTGATAAAGATGAAATCACCGATAACAAAACCAGTGAACAATAAAACACATTGTAACTCACACATGTACATAACACAATTCTTTAGAATAATTGTTTGCTCGGAAGGGAAAATAAGGTTGGTGGAGCAAATCGCCCTCCAATATCTGCAGCTGTAAAGCATAAAAGCTTGTCAAAACCAAAGCAAAAGTTCAGGGCTGAGAGGTCAGAGTTGAAATCATAGTTGGAGCCACACCGCTATCAGAAAAAGATAGCGATGCAATAGCTGTACACACTTTATTAGCTGTTTAATGAGGTGTGAATGCTTGTATTTGTGATAGATGGACAGGAGTTCATCACTACTAGTAGCGTCTGCCTATGCCTGTGGCATCATGCCAACTACTTGCTGCTATCATTTGAATGGGATGAGCAAAGGTCAACTAGCGCAATTTAATGCAGCTAAATACATGTACATGTAACTGGAGACTGCAGAATATTGTGAATGCAAAACTTTTTGAAACCAACTCAGTGTAAATGATGAATCTGCCATTAAAAATGGAGTAGCATAGAAAATTTGCAACATCTTTGTAAATATGGTTGTAGTGGTACTTGGTAGTAGTAGTGGTATTAATACTACTACTGCCACTACCACTACTACCACTACTACTACCACCTGGTGGTAGTACTACTACTACCACTACTACTACCACTACCAGTGGTAGTGGCAGTAGTAGTACCACTACCAGCGGTAGTGATAGTAGTAGTGGTAGTAGTAGTAGTACTACTACCACTACCACCACAACAACAATCATCATTACTAAGTAAGTAGTAGTAGTGTTAGTGTATTGACTTGAGTGTGGCTTTGCTAATTACTATCTCTATTATTATTATTAGGATCCTTTTTTCTATAAATAATAAATACTATTCTGCATGCATAACGAACAGTATTATTATTATATTATTATTAAACGTGTAATAAATAATAATAATTGTAATTATTATTATTATAATTAATAATACTACTACTACTGAAGAAACTATTATTTATGCCGCTGCTGCTGCTACTACTACACAACAATAGCAAGGTTCTTACCTTCAAATAATATGGAGTACCAATCCTCGCAGTAATCACTTTTCAGTAATAAGTGTTCCTAGCTTCTCTCCTTGTACTACATCACCAGCTGTGGCATGTGGTTGGCATAGTGAGCACAACGGCCAACACATATCTACTAGCTACTATCTACGAGCTGATTGAGCTGAAGCGTTGATGCGTTCATCACAATGAGAGTACATGAACTACTGCGCTTTCTCAAATATAGGCCCAACACCGATTGATAGAACGACGATGAATAGTGAAAAATAGTTAGTTAAAAGTAAGAAAAAAAGTGAGCATTGCAATAGCAACCTAATTAAAAGTTAGGGTTACCATAGAACACTAATGACTTTTACTGAGCAAAATGACACTAACAACGCTTTTAAAAATGCGCATATAATACATAGCTTACAGTTCTATATGTTTATCGTGTAAGCGTAGGCAAAAGCAGTAACTCCGCAATGATATACTGGCCCTTGTGATGATTGTACTGCAGTTCTATGATTTGTTCCCTTAATCTTTCTGTGTTATCAAGTATGCTTAATGTTTCTATTGCAAATAATTCTCAAATATTGTAAATTTTAACTATCTAGAGGTGTAATTTGTTGATTTTGATGTGTTTTTTCTTTGAAAAAAGATTATGTAATACCACATACTTCAGTTCTAATTCGTTTGAACAATTTCATGGGAGACAAAGAATAAAAAGTTACATTGATTTAGTTTTCCGAATTGAAGTTGCCATCGAAAATGGTTTTGTTCTTGAATGGGTAAATCCGTAACCCCCTCATCATCATGACAGAAGTTTTGCATTTTGAAAAAACAATTTTTTTTCTTTAAAAAAAAAATGATTACGTAATACTACATACTTCAGTTCTTGAAGTCGCCATCGAAAATGGTTTTTGTTCTTGAATGGTAAATCCATAACCTCCTCATCATCATGACAAAAGCTTTCTGATGATTGCATTTTGAAAAACAATTTACATTGATTTTAGTTTTCAGAATTGAAATTGCCATCGAAAATGGTTTGTTCTTGAATGGGTAAATCCATAGCCTTCTCATCATGTCTAAGTTTTCTACCCCAATACTCCAACTTCTCAGAGATAGAGATTGTTTTTATTTAAAAAAATATCAAAAGAAAATGTGGGATAAAACCCTCACTCAAGAAAACTAATTTTGTATGATAGGTTGATTACCTAACAATAAAAAAATACTGAATAATGCATATTTAAGCAAGTATTGAAAAAAATTAATGAAAATTGAATAGAATAAAAGAATATTTTACCAAATACCCTGTTTTTTTGTAAAGATATACAAAGAGATAAATTTTTCCTATTTAGAGGATAAGTTCTTTTTTTACGAAAAAATAATGAAATGAAAGAATCTTTTACCAAATACCCTGTTTTTTTGTAACCATTTAGAGAAAAAATTTAATGAAATGAAAAAATCTTTTACCAAATAGTCTGGTTTTTTTTGTAAATTTGTACAATTAGATGAAATTTAACCATTTAGAGAATGATTTCTTTTTGCAAAAAAATTAATGAAAATTGAATGAAATGAAAGAATATTTCACCAAATACCTCTTTTTTGTCAAAGAAAGGTGTAGAATAAAGAGCTCACTCAAAAAATTGATTTCAATACAATGGACTACTGAATTTATATATCATTTTCAATCAGATATATGTAGATACATACAAGCGGATGAAAATCTCTCATCATCCGCTTTTTCATTTGACATGATATTGGAACTATTTCAAGCTCACAATAGAAATGAAAAAATCTTTTACCAAATAGTCTGGTTTTTTTGTAAATTTGTACAATTAGATGAAATTTAACCATTTAGAAAATGATTTCTTTTTGCAAAAAAATTAATGAAAATTGAATGAAATGAAAGAATATTTCACCAAATACCTCTTTTTTGTCAAAGAAAGGTGTAGAATAAAGAGCTCACTCAAAAAATTGATTTCAATACAATGGACTACTGAATTATTATATCATTTTCAATCAGATATATGTAGATACATACAAGTGGATGAAAATCTCTCATCATCCGCTTTTTTTCATTTGACATGATATTGGAGCTATTTCAAGCTCACAATATTTAATATGCTCTCTTTATGTAACCCTACTTATTATACAATAAATGTATATATTCACATATTGTTTCATTTTTAATCATTGGATTTGTTCAGTGTAGAATTATCAAAACTTAAATGCCATACATTCAAAATCTATATGCCATATAATTTCAAAATAAGTAAAAAAATAATCAAAAACTCAAATGCCACTTAAATGCCACTCAAATGCCACTCGAATGCCCCTCAAATAAAATACAATAAAATACGATATAAACTCGGCGAATTCATCCAACACTGTAACCCATTGCATTCACCCCAAGGTATAATCCTCAAAAAAACACTTGGTAGGGAGATCTGCTCATATATTACTACTAAAAGGTACTTGGAACCAGGATAACTTTCTCGTCTTTAGACACTATGACAGAGATCTGCTCCTACATTACTACTTCTATTCATTCCTGTCAATGTTCATTCCATTTCTCAAAGAGACCCAAATTAAACTCATTAACCTCAAGTGGCAGTTTAAAGTAATCCTAGAAAGCAATAAAACTAAAAACCTGGAGCAGTTATGAGGACAATCTCCCCTTCAAACAAGACGCATGTCTAACCCTACTCGTAGTAGTACCATGAAAAAAAAACTAGTGAGAAGAAGTGTAATCTGTAACATTATGGTTTATTTCTGACTTGAAGCTATTGAAAGAACATTGATGCTACTATTAGCACCGAAAGTGAAAAATGGAAGTAGATTAATGAAAAAATAACAAAGTATAACCTTGTACTTTCAGCTGTGAACCAAAGTGAGTCCTCAAGTAGTTACACTTCAACATACAACTTCACTAGCATTGTTACCTCCTACTGGGGCATAGAAGAACATTCCGGCTACGAGTACATGCAGACCACTGAAGTCACCTCTGTTAGCAACCGTGTGTCATCACTTTTCAACAGTAGCATAATCATTCGTAAGTGCCTATAAATATAGGATTTTACACTTAAATTCTGTTTACATACAAGAATTAATTTTTGTTTACAATTATGCTAAATATCCATGCGTATTTATCACAGACATGATACCATATTTTTATTTACTACCTAATAAATTACTGTATAGTTCGCCCCCCTCCCAGTGGTACAACTCAAAGCCAATTAATATAAGCAGTCATAGTTAAGGGATAAAAAATTACACTTTTTCTTTTAATCTCACGAACGTTGCTCGCGATTGGAGTTATGTGCCAAACTTGTCTTGCTCGTTTTCACAATTGTCCGATTTTTATAAAGGGTTGCACATGTTAGTAGTAATATATGAGCAGATCTCCCTACCAAGTTTTTTTTTGTGGGGTTGAATTCCGGGGTTAATGCAATGGGTTATGGCGTTGACTAGAGTCGCCGAGTTAATGTTGTATGGCATTTAAGTGGCATTGAAGTGGTATTTAAGTGGCATTTAAGTTTTGATAGTTTTTTTTAATTAATTGGAACTCGTATGGCATTTAGATTTTGAATGTATGGAATTTAAGTTTCGATATTATTTTTTACATAATTCTAACTCATACGGTATTTAGATTTTGAATGTATGGCATTCAAGTTTTCATAATTTTTTTACATAATTTGAACTCATATGACATCTTGAGAGAGAGAAAGACAGAGAGAGAGGAGAGAGGAGAGAGGAGAGAGGGGAGAGGGGAGAGGGTAGAGGGGAGAGGAGAGAGGAGAGAGGAGAAAGGCGAGAGGAGATATATCTACATTGAATAAATACATTGATTAAAAATGAATCGATATATGATTATATACATTTATTACATAATAAGTAGGGAAAATCTCCCCATATAAGATAGCAGAGTCAGTAAATACTAAGTAATAACAATTAATGCATAGTCTTTTCCTTTACAATGATGTATTTGATGTACTGATGTTATATCTTAGGAAGGAAGACCTATGTTCTATGTGCTTTTGATTTCGTAATGAAGTAAAATAAAAAAGTTATGTATTAGTATAGAATGATTAAACAAAAATGTAAAATAATTACATAATTTGAATTATAGTTCTAGTTACATTGGATAGTTTACTTTATATAGAAAAGGGAAATAACTAACCACGTTACATTGTTCAGCTTGTTATTTCTTGAGCATTATTATCACCAAGTGCTTTTGATTCTCTAACGCCTATCTAAAACAAAACAAAAAATACTTGCTTTATAAATATGTTGTAAAAAATACACTAATTACACCAAAAAAGTTCTTTTTTTACTTGGAAAATGTATATATTCAGCATTTTGTTGTAAAAAATACACTAATTCCACCAAAAAAATTCCTTTTTTCACCTAGAAAATGTATATATTTAGCATTTTGTTGTAAAAAATACACTGGTTACCCCAAAAAAGTCCTTTTTTTTACCTGGAAAATGTGTATATTCAGCATTTTGTTGTAAAAAATACACTAATTCCACCAAAAAAGTCCTTTTTTCACCTGGAAAATGTATATATTCAGCATTTTGTTTAACTTAAGGTAAAAATTAATAAAACTCACCTATAGTGATATGATTGCCTTGAGTAATAGATTAGCTTCTTGAGCTCTTGTTCTGGACAGTTTTCTTTTACAGCATCATCAAAATAGAATCCATGTAGTTTGAGTCTTCATTGGTTTGGTATCATCTAAGCAGGAGAGAAAGTCATGTTGTGTAACATCTATCATTGGTGTTGGTAGATCTTGAATTGATGCTGGTTGCCAGTTTTTAAAGGGGTTCTTGGTGTGTCGGAGAAGTGTGCTGTCTTCAAAATTCGTGTAGTTTGAGTCTTTATTAGTTTGGTATCATCTAAGTAGGAGAGAACGTTATGTTGTGTAACATCTATCATATCAGAGGTGTGAATGAAAGTCAGAATAGGTGTGAGTGGAGTCTTTTGGAAGTTGGTAGGTTATGGTGTACATTGGATCACCACAAAATTCATTGGTGAACACCACTATAACTTTTGGTAGATCTTGAAAGGGATTCTTGGTGTGTCGGAGAAGTGTGCTGTCTTTAGAATCGATTTCATTTGAGTCTTCATTGGGTTAGTATCAACTAAGTAGGAAAGAGCATAATGTTGTGTAACATCTATTGTACCAGAGGTTTGAATGAAGGTCAGAATAGGTGTGAGTGAAGTCTTTTGGAAGTTGGTAGGTTATGGTGTACATCGGATCATCACAAAATTCATCGGTGAACACCATCATAGCTGTTGGTAGATCTTGAATTGATGCCTTTTTTTTAAAAGTAGTCTCGGTGTGTCAGAGAAGTGCGCTGTCTTCAAATTCATGTAGTTTGAGTCTTTATTGGTCTGGTATCATCTAAGTAGGAAAATCATGGTGTGTAACATCTATCATTGGTAAATTTTGAATTGATGCCGGTTTTTTATAAAGGACTTCTTGCTGTGTTGGAGAAGTGTGCTGTCTTCAAGTGTAACGTCTATCATTGGTAGATCTTAAATTGATGCTGGTTTTTTGAAAGGGATTATTGGTGTGTTGGCCATTGGTTTGGTATCATCTAAATAGGAGAGAAACTCATGTTGTGTAACATCTATCATTGGTGTTGGTAGATCTTGAATTGATGCTGGTTGCCGGGGTTCTTGGTGTGTTGGAGAAGTGTGCTGTCTTCAAAATCCATATGGGTTGAGCCTTCAGGCTTGGTATCATCTAAGTAGCAGAGAAAGTCATGTTGCGTAACATCTATCATTGGTGTTGGTAGATCTTGAATTGATGCCAGATTTTTTTTTTTTAAAGGGGTTCTTGATGTGTTGGAGAAGCGTGCTGTCTTCAAAATCCATGTAGTTTGAGTCTTCATTGGTTTGGTATCATCTAAGTAGAAAAGTCATGTTGCGTAACATCTATCAATGGTAGATCTTGAGTTGATGCTGGTTTTTTGAAAGGGATTCTTGGTGTGTTGGTCATTGGTTTGGTATCATCTAAATAGTAGAGAAACTCATGTTGTGTAACATCTATCATTGGTGTTGGTAGATCTTGAATTGATGCTGGTTGCCGGTTTTTTTTTAAAGGGGTTCTTGGTGTGTTGGAGAAGTGTGCTGTCTTTAAAATCTATATGGTTTGAGTCTTCATTGGCTTGGTATCATTTAAGTAGGAGAGAAAGTCATGTTGTGTAACATCTATCATTGGCGTTGGTAGATCTTGAATTGATGCTGGTTGTTGGTTTTTTTTTAAAGGGCTTCTTGGTATGTCGGAGAAGTGTGCTGTCGTCAAAATGGTTTGAGTCTTCATTGGTTTGGTATCATTTAAGTAGGAGAGAACGTTATGCTGTGCAACATCTATCGTATCAGAGGTTTGAATTACGATTGGAATAGCTGTGAATGGAGTCTTTTGGAAGTTGGTAGATCTTGATCTGTTGATGTTTTTACAGCTTTTTCACTGGTGTGAGGTCATAGTATTGTAGGGGACGCCATAACGAACAATCGCTACGCACATTATTATTTACTCACGGTATGATTACCAGTTCTATGCTTGCACTCTAGTACAGCTTCGTTCTATGTACTTATTATTATTTTACTGTAGACACACAATTATATATATTAACCATGTGCAATCATTCGAGCGAACATTCTAGTACCACCTACTACCTTTTATTGGCACACTCTAGCCAATTGTTTGTGCGAGGTGTGGCCTCCTTTATGTACCCATTTTATGTTACATAATTGTATGTATAAATATGGATGTTGAGAATAATAAAATCAGAGCAACCCTGACTCTCAGATGATTGTTAACTACACAGATTACAGTAGATAGCACAAACAAGAGCACAGAACACAGACTACAGCTTGCACTACCGACTATCAGTGTAGTAAGGAACTTGGTAGAAAGCAATCGGTCAAATTGATCCTTGCTGCGTATTCTCGCTAGTCGATGTACGGTGCCAAGCATTTCTAACTCACCCGATATTCGGCACAGACAATTCGACCCTTGTTTGCACCAACTGACTTACAGAAAGGGCCGAACAGCCACTTCCAGTTGCATTTGTGATTGTGGGGAGTTGTGCAGGTGTGCCAACTACCGCAACAACCAAAATCCTGTACAGTATTTAGCAGAGAGGTGCTGTTGAGGATGAAGGATCTCAGGTTGTTGGTGTTGATAGCTTGAAAGGATTCTTGATGTGTCTGAAAAGTGTGTCGTCTTCAAAATACATCACAACTTTTATTTTGCAGTTCAAGTCTTTATCATAATCCATAGTTTCATCATCTTGTTTTCGGTCTTTCAGATCAGCAGTATGCTGTTTCATCACTTGAGATGTTAGAGTTCAGTTTGGTTGGGTTTTGCATTCTTTGATTGCAGATGGGAGATGAAAGAAGAGAACAAAATTCCCGGATCTCTGACTCTTCAATCACCGATTGACTTGTGCCATCTTGACTATCCAATCTAAAAACACAAAAAAATAAAAAATATTTAAAAAAATGTGAGGTATTTATTATTATTTAATCATAATTCAAAGAAGATAATGTTTTTATCAATATCCAAAGACAGGGTTTGTAACACAAACAGATTTGGTTGTAGGAGACTATTTTTTCCACAGTGCAAGTAGGTGAGTTTTTCAACTAGTGGTAAATAAATATTTATTATTATTTTATTATTTAGATCACAAGACTTGAACAAAATTCAATAAAGTAACAATTAAAACCAAATGAAATCATAATAATAATAGCAAGAATAATAATAATCATCATTGATCATTTGATTTTATTATTATCAGAACTTGTAAAAAATATTTTTCATATTAAATATAATGAATAATAACTGTTTTATGCTGATAATGAAGTAAAATAATACAATGTTGAAAGTTGTAATCATTTTTTGGCTGCAAAGTTCAAAATCAACCTGTCGTTGAAGGCGTCATTTAAGGCTAACCTTTTTTTCTCTCGGACCTACGACAATTCTGTCAATCAATGCCAAAAGACTGCGATCTTGAGCAGAAACAGGATAGATTCTATGAGCATGAAATTATTTAGGAGAGATACTTCTATGGTCAGGCCAAATCGTGATAGGAGGGTAACTCCATAGTGCAACTAGTTGAGTTGTTCAACTAGTATTAAATAATTATTTATTTTTTCTTATGTTAATACAGAAAATCTCCTAATAGTTGTAGTAGATGTTGATCCTTCAGTCACTGTTGTTGAAGTGGATGCATTCTGTGTAAAAGCAGTGCTTCTTAAATAGCTAGGTTGTACTAGGTTGTATTAGGTACTACGTGCCAATTGACACGAGCTGAGTCCAATGAAAAGCCTTTATAATATATAAGCAGGTCTTTACGCGGAAAACTCACACGAAAACTAAAAAAAATATAGAACATTCTTTGCGGGAGTTTTCCGTCTTATATGTTATAAAAGTTTTACCCGGAAAACTCACGTGAAAACCGAAACTAAATAAAAACTTTTTCGCGGGATTTTTCCTTCTTATAAGTTATAAAGGTTTTATGCGGAAAACTCGCGCGAAAACGAAAAAATGAAAGCAATTCTTTCGCGGGAGTTTTCCTTCTTTTATGTTATAAAAGCTTTATGCAGAAAACTTACGCAAAAATTGTTTACCGTCAGTTTTCCGCGTAAGGCCTTTATAGTATATAGAAGGAAAACTCCCGCGAAGAAGTTTTTTTATTTTTTTCCGTTTCCGCGTGAGTTTTTGCGTAAAGCTGTTATAACACATAAGAAGGAAAACTGCCGTGAAGAAGTTTTTATTTTGTTTCGGTCTTTGCGTGAGTTTTTTTGCGTAAAGCCTTTATAACATATAAGACGGAAAACTCCCGCGAAGAATGCTTTTTATTTTGTTTAGTTTTTGCATGCGTTTTCCGCGTAAAGGTCTTCATATATATTATAAAGGCTTTTCATTGGACTCAGCTTGTGTCAATCGGTACGTAGTACAACCAAGTACAACTTAGCTATTTAAGAAGCACCGCTTTTACACAGAAAGCATCCACTTCACCAACAGTGACTGAAGGATCAACATCTACTACAACTACTAGGAGATTTTCTGTATTAAGTTAAGAAATAATAAATAATTCTTTAACACTAGTTGAAGAACTCAACTAGTTGCACTATGGAGTTACCCTCCTATTACGATATGGAGTCATTCTCTTGACCATAGAAGTATCTCTCCTAGATAATTTCATGCTCATAGAACCTATCCTGTTTCCGCTCAAGATCGCAGTCTTTTGACATTGATTGACAGAATTGCCGTATGTCCGAGAGAAAAAATAGGTTAGCATTAAATGATGCCTTGAACTATAGGTCAAGTTTGAACTTTACAACCAAAAAATGATTAAAACTTTCAATATTGTATTATTTTACTTCATTATCAGCATGAAACAGTTATTATTCATTGTATTAAAAATGAAAAATAATTTTTACAAGTTCTGATAATAATAAAATCAAATGATTATTGTTACTATGATGATGATTTTATTTGGTTTTCATTATTACTTTATTGAATTTCGTTCAAGTCTTGAAGTGTATTAGTCTTTGTTAAGATTTTTATAAACACTATTAAATTTTAATGCTATCATATGCAACTGTTTTTACGCTAAAAACAAAGATATACTAAACGCAAAGAGTGAGGTCAAACTGTGGCTTAAGGGATAAAGTAACATTGATCCAAATAATAAAACAATAATAAAAAACTAGTTCCAAAAAACTAGATTATTTAATTAACTAAAGACAAATAATTATTTTAGCACTTCTTATCTTGATGCTGGTTGCTCTCCTAGTAGCTGTAGTAGATGTTGCTTCTTCGCTTGCTGTTGTAGAGCTGGATGCTTTCTGTGTGAAAACAGTGGCTCTTAACTTTTGTCAAATCAATGAAAGGTTGTTTCATCACAAATGTTCTTTTTGAAGACAGCTTGTTAGTAGGAGATGTGACTGAAGTAAAATCTTGTTGGGATTCCGGTTCATCAACCACCAATTGACTTTCTGGCTTATCAAAGATAGGAGAAGGTGATGGGGAAAGGGGTTGCTGAGATTCCGCTTCTACATTAATCGGTTGGCTTCCTTCGTCTTGAGTATTCATTCTGAAAAAAACAAAGATTTTGTTTAATTATTTGTATATAATTTCAAAGATCATAAAGGTTATAAACCTTCAGTAAGTTGTGTTAGCTAACCGAAAACAAATATTTTTTACTTTTACCTTTATGAAGAGG
Organism: Cryptosula pallasiana; assembly: GCA_945261195.1. Lineage (NCBI taxonomy): Eukaryota > Metazoa > Bryozoa > Gymnolaemata > Cheilostomatida > Cryptosulidae > Cryptosula > Cryptosula pallasiana. The sequence continues at coordinate 3,703,490 of OX183136.1, forward strand.
GAGAGCTCCTAGTAGTTGCAATGGAAGGTTTAGTAGATGTTGCTTCTCCGCTAGCTGTTGTAGAACTGGATGCTTTCTGTGTAAAAACAGTGGCTCTCAAATAGCTAAAGTTGCCCTGATTAAACCCTATGAATACCATCTTGTGTCAACCTTCTTTGTAATATATCTATGAATCAGTATTTTTTCATGCGAAGGAAAACCAATGCTTTCGCGGGAATAAGACATATATTTTCATGCGAATAAAAGCCAATGTTTTTGCGGGAATAAAAAATTTATTTCCACGTGAATAAAAAACAATGTTTTTGCGGGAATAAAACATTCATTTTCATGCGAATAAAAAACAATGCTTTCGCAGGAATAAAAAATTTATTTTCGTGTGAATAAAAAACAATGTTTTCGCGGGAATAAACAATTTATTTCCACGCGAGTAAAACCAAAGTATGTATGTATGTATGTATGTATGTATGTATGTATGTATGTATGTATGTATGTATGTATGTATGTATGTATGTATGTATGTATGTATGTATGTATGTATGTATGTATGTATGTATGTATGTATGTATGTATGTATGTATGTATGTATGTATGTATGTATGTATGTATGTATGTATGTATGTATGTATGTATGTATGTATGTATGTATGTATGTATGTATGTATGTATGTATGTATGTATGTATGTATGTATGTATGTATGTATGTATGTATGTATGTATGTATGTATGTATGTATGTATGTATGTATGTATGTATGTATGTATGTATGTATGTATGTATGTATGTATGTATGTATGTATGTATGTATGTATGTATGTATGTATGTATGTATGTATGTATGTATGTATGTATGTATGTATGTATGTATGTATGTATGTATGTATGTATGTATGTATGTATGTATGTATGTATGTATGTATGTATGTATGTATGTATGTATGTATGTATGTATGTATGTATGTATGTATGTATGTATGTATGTATGTATGTATGTATGTATGTATGTATGTATGTATGTATGTATGTATGTATGTATGTATGTATGTATGTATGTATGTATGTATGTATGTATGTATGTATGTATGTATGTATGTATGTATGTATGTATGTATGTATGTATGTATGTATGTATGTATGTATGTATGTATGTATGTATGTATGTATGTATGTATGTATGTATGTATGTATGTATGTATGTATGTATGTATGTATGTATGTATGTATGTATGTATGTATGTATGTATGTATGTATGTATGTATGTATGTATGTATGTATGTATGTATGTATGTATGTATGTATGTATGTATGTATGTATGTATGTATGTATGTATGTATGTATGTATGTATGTATGTATGTATGTATGTATGTATGTATGTATGTATGTATGTATGTATGTATGTATGTATGTATGTATGTATGTATGTATGTATGTATGTATGTATGTATGTATGTATGTATGTATGTATGTATGTATGTATGTATGTATGTATGTATGTATGTATGTATGTATGTATGTATGTATGTATGTATGTATGTATG
>OX183136.1:3705228-3820228 GCA_945261195.1 Cryptosula pallasiana
TCCTCTCTCTCTCTCTCTCTCTCCTCTCTTTCCTCTCTTTCCCTCTCTCCTCTATCTCTTTCTGTCTCTCAAGATACCATATGTATGTATGTATGTATGTATTGATTGTCTCTTTTATGTAAACTCAATCTCAAATGCTGATGATATGTAGTCTCAAGTGAATAAATGAAGTTAAAGTACTTTGTATTACACAAAATTTTAAACATCTAGAGGGCTAATGCTTCCCTTTCTCCTCTCTCTTCCCCTCCTCTCCTCTCTCTCAAGATATCATATGAGTAGGAATTAAAAGAATTTATCAAAACTTAATTGTCGTACATTCAAAATCTATATACCCTATGCAGTTATTTCCCAAATACTGTAGATTTTAACCATCTAGAGGTCTAATTTGATGATTTTCCAACATATTTTATAGCATTTAATATACTTATTATGTAATAAATGTTTATTATGCAATGTAAATGTAAATATAATTATCCATATATACATGAATGTATAGAAAAACTAAAAAGTCTCTCTCCTCTCTCTCCTCTCTCTTCTCTCCTCTCTCCTCTCTCCTCTCCCCTCTCTCCTCTCTCTCTACTTATCATACAATAAATGTATATATTCACATATTGTTTCATTTTTAATCAATGTATTTATTCAATGTAGATGTATCTCCTCTCTCCTCTCTCTCCTCTTTTCCTCTCTCCTCTCTCTCTCAAGATACCATATGGGTTCGAATTATGTCTAGAATTATCAAAACTTAAATGCCATACATTCAAAATCTATATGCCATATAAGTTCAAAATAAGTAAAAAAATAATCAAAAACTCAAATGCCACTTAAATGCCACTCAAATGCCACTCGAATGCCCCTCAAATAAAATACAATAAAATACGATATAAACTCGGCGAATTCATCCAACGTCGTAACCCATTGCCTCAACTACAAGGTGTAATCCTCAAAAAAACACTTGGTAGGGAGATCTGCTCATATATTACTACTTCTAACCACTCAAGTTATCCCTCTTTAGAACTCAAATTTAAAAGAAAAGGTTGTTGAGGGTTGTTTGTAACCAACAGTTTGTGCTGTTTGTATGTAGGTTAAACTCAAAATTGAATTTAAACTTAAGTTCAGCAAATGGCTAAAAATATAAAAAAGTTCCAAATATAGTTCTAAAGTGAAAATAATATTTAAACTTACTGCAATAAAGCGTTGGACTTGGGCGGCTTGTATATGTTGTGTCGTCGGTATCCCTCACGACGAATACTAGAACGTAGGCATACACTTGAGTCAGGCCAGAGGGATCTTCCAAATAACTTCTAACACTTTTGCTAACCAAAGTGTAAATTTTTGTTGAACTTTGTTGAGCGAAGTCACCTGAAATGTGGAGAAAGAAATGTCTTCAATAACAAACTTTGATATAAATGACTAGGAAGATCAAGGAAAAAACGATTCTAAGCGCATGTCAACGTTTGTATATAAAACTAGTTGTAGCATGCTGACAAAAAAGCCAAATGACTTAGGTTCTGCCAAATCCAAGCTAATTTCAAAACACAGGACGAGAAAAGTGGAACGACTTTTAACGGGAGTCACTGGCAGTAGTAATACAGGAGCAGATCTTTGTCATGGAGTCTAAAGCTGCGCACACACTAGAATGATTTTGTGGCCGAAATCGGCGAAACTACAAAACGGCTAGTGTGAATGCAATAACGGCCGATTTTTTTTGTATCACATCGGCCGGTGTTATTGCCATTTGAGCACTGCTCAAAATCCCCGACGATTTTCAGCAGACTATCACGGAAACCACAACACAAAATCAGTTCAGAAGTAGCTTGTGGTCACAAACATTGATGAAAGAACAATAAAAAAATCATCAATTCTCCCAGTAATAACTAAATAATAATAATAATAATAATTATTATTATCTTAAAACTCACCGAGAAAATTTATTATTTATGTATTGTACAGGAATTTGTGTCTGGGTGGTAGCCACCTGTACACCTTCCCGACGCGTTCTGCTTCTACCCCGAGTCAGCGTACCATAATGTGCTATTATTGTTGGAGAGCATGCAATGGTTTGTGCAGTTATGAGTGTGGCCGGATCTGGTGTGGAATGAGTGCTGGCAGTTTACAATAATTATACTATAATTATTGGATGCATTCGAACATGGCTATGTTCGACAATAATTGTGCTGGAATTATTGTTTAGTTTAGAGTTTGTTGCGAACTTTGTCACCGACAATAATCGTGCTGGAATTATTGTTTGTCTACTTCGACTCAGTCGAGATCGACAATAATTGCACTGGAATTATTGGTGCGTTGTCTTGTCCCGAACTCTTCAGTCCGAATTTATTGTGAGCCGAACTATCAGTGCACCAGGTGCTTTGCGTTGTACTTCTCACCGTAATGAGGGAATACGCAGTGATAGGGCGAACCGTTCTCACTTTCCGCCAAGCCTCGTGCTTGCTAATAGTCGACCAGGTCAGCGGTGTAGTTATGCTGCTTCTAGCTGTGCTGTTTTTTGAGAGAAAGAATCTTCTGAGAGCCAGGCTAACTCTGAACTTTATTGCTCAAAAATAGATATTTATACAAAATAGGCGGGTAAATCTGGTAAAGCCATGTCTGGATAAAATCTGGTACAAACCACGCCTTGTACTTACATCAAGCACCAAAATGCAATTGGATAATAAAAATCGTGGAAAAAGTTTACTAAATATAATAATAAGAATTATTTGGGCACATCATAGAACTGTTCTAGATAGACGCTTGTAGCACAGGTAACAATAGAACTAGGACAAAACATAGACAAAGCGTAAGCGAGTACATATTGATATAATGTGTAGACAGTGAGTTAATATCGAGGCAATGTGTAGACAGTGAGTTAATATCGAGACAATGCGTAGACGGTGAGATAATACTGAGTCAAAGGCTTAGGCCAAGTACAAGTAGATAATAATAAATGTTCGACAAGTACTGGCGTCCCTCACAGTATTACCATTTTTATTTTAACATGGTTGATCAATCATTGATAAGCATAAGTTTAAATAATTTTGAAATAATTTTAATTAATTAAAATAAGTATTTGGTAAAACTAAAAAAAAATAAAAAATTTGGTCCAGAACAACATAAATAATTAATAATGCCGCGGCCACAGCTAGTGCATTTACTAATAACAACCACAGACATGGTGAATAATTGTGAAATATCAGACAGCAATATCAACAGTAATTCTATGGTTATGCTGAAAAAGAAAATTTATCTATCTCTCTCACCAAAGAGCAAATGTTTTTCGGCCTAATTATTTTGCTAGTGTGTACGCAACCATCGGCCGACAAAGGAAACAACTCCAACATGAACAAGTTTTTGATGAAAAATCGTTCTAGTGTGTGCGTAGCTTTAGGAGCAGGTTCTCCTGGTTTCAGGTGTACTTCGGGTACGCACCAGTTACCATGAAAACCTGTGAGTTAACTTTTTGTGTGAACCAGTTGTTTAGAACATATGGTATTTATTGATGTAGTATGTTGATTTGTTAGCTGGTTTTCCTGGTCCCTGCTGGTAGCTTTTTGTGTGCACCAGGTGTTTTGAATGTTTTGGTATGTTGATTGGTTTGTATGATGATTTAAATTGGGGCGTTTGAGTATTGTATAAAAATGAGACGTTGTATGATTTTGTAACTTTGTTATATAGGAAACATTATAGATAAGTATGGAATAATTTTTACATGAGTTCGACAGCATGTACAGAAGAAGATAGCTCTTTATCTATTTGCACGTATTTAGATATATGAGGACGGATTTTGTACAAAGTTTTTTTAGTCCGATTCGATCGACATAATTTTTGAAAAATTTCTCTATCCAAAGCGCTGTTTTTAATTTGTTTTTTTAAATTTTTGTTATTTTTAAAATTTTTACCATTTTTATAACAGTTTTAGAATTTATTTTTGACATAGTATGGAAGATCTCCACAGCATAGTCTTGTTGAGACATACTCCGTTCCGACTGAATTGGTGCAAGTTCTCTGTACTCCGAACTCCCATGCTTAGCATGTGTTGCGTGATGCGAAATATGATGGCTTGGAATGTCACTTGATATACCGCTTTCTGTAGATCAATCGCGTATTTGTGAGATATTTCCGGAATGAAATCTATTAGGTATACTGTTTGATGACATATTGATCTAAAGAAAAATATATGTATCAGTACAGGGTAATAAGTATTGAAGTAAAATAATAAGAGTGTTTTTATTTTTCAACTAGTGCTAGATGATATTTTTATCAATTCTTACCTTATCTCCGAGAATCCTGCTGATAGCTGTGTAATGGATACTGGAGCAGATGTTGTTTCTTCAGAAGCTATTGCTTTGGAAGCTCTTGCTGGAGAGAATAGTTTCTGTCTAGAATGAGCAGTTCTTAAATGCCCAAAGTTACACCTATTAACCCTACAACCAATGAGAATACTTGCGCGAAAACCTCTTCATAATGACTTTATTCGCGCGAAAACCCTTTTTAATATATATAGATTGTTTGCGCAAATAGCTTTTCTTCGCGCAAAAACTTGTATATATTATGAAGAGTTTTCGTGAAGAGAATGTTGCTTTTTTCGCGCAAAGAATATTTTTTTTTTTTTTGAAGATTTTGTTTTTCCAGACAGAAAATGTTGTTTTATTTGCCCAAAAAATATATTTCCTCGCGCAAAAACCTCTTTACGTTATATGTACGGACTTTTCACGTGAAGTAAAAATATTTTTTTGTGCGAAAGCCTTTTATGCTGCTTTAAGTTTTTTCACATGAATAAACAAACTTATCCAATTTATTATATGTTATGAAAGACCTTTCGCACAAGACCTTCTGTTGGTTTCAGCACATGTCAATCGGTGGTACTTTAACTACTTGAGAAGCATCGTTTTTACACAGAAAGCATCCACTTCAACAAAATTGACTGAAGGAACAGCATCTGCTTCACCATTTACTACAACTACCAGGAAGATTTTCTGTATTAAGGTAAGAAAATAATAAGTAAGTATTTTTTACTATCTGAGAAACTCAACTCCCTGCGCTATGGAGTGTGTACATTTAATTTAATTACAAAGAAATAATAATCAATAGCTCGCATTTTTATCTTATCTTTTTCAGAAAGAATAGTCAAGACAATAGAAGCCAATTGATGGATGAAAAACAAGAATCCCAGCAAGTTTTTTCTCCGCCCTCATCTCCCATCAGCGCTCCATCTTCAAACAAAGCTCTACGATCTCAAGCGATAAAACGCTCTGAGATTGATTTGAAAAGAGAAGATGAAAATATTATGGATAATGTTGATGATGACTTGAACTGCAAAAGAAGAGTTGTGATGGATGTTGGAAGCAATACACCATCAACACACAAAGATCCCCTTTCAAGATGCCAGAATCAACAACCTGACTGTCCTCACCAGCAAGAGCGCTGCTCTGTTAAAAGCTGTGTTTCTAGTTTGTCGAAAAAACATTGAAACTACAGCGGAAATTCAAGATCTACCAATATCAACGGTTATGCGGGTCTTATCTGTTGAATTTTGTGATGAAGTGAAGTACATCATCATCTACAACTAGCAAAAGGATAAAAAACCAGTTCAAGTGAAGTGATATTTCAAGTTGCGTAAAATTGCTCGTTAATAAAGCTAAGCAATCACATCCAACGGTTTTGATCTTCATAGGCCAGGGAAAGACTGGAAAAGTAATTTCTTGTACTGCTGATGGATACAGAAGTAGTTTAAAGTCAAACGATGCATTCAACGCATTGTCAGGCAACAGTATGAGACAAATCCAGGTTTATTTCAACGTAGTCCACCTGTACGATTTTCCACCAGACAGCGTTATAAGTTTTGAAAACCCGGGAACCCTCCTCGTCATCATCTTGTTCATTGGCAACAACCACATTATCAAACATGAATGAGTCGTTGATATCAAACAATTTCTTTTTATTGGAGCTATCATCTACCATCTAACATCATGTATCATCTAACATAGAGGTGGAGGAGATAGTCATTTGGTAAGAGGGTGCCAGTCTTGTCATCAATAATCGTGCTATTAGCCAAAGGAGATTTAGGCTGTGTCTTTGGTTTTCTGATAGGAGACCAATTATCCATTCGTTGGTGGATACTTTTAATTTTTCTGACCTAGCTCAAATACCTACGCATATTTTTATCATTTCCATCTAAGTTTTCGTACTCAGACAAATTGGTTTCATGTGCTGTTTCCAGTAAAGGATTTCGCTTTTTTTATATCTCTTACCGTTATATCTTGCATTGGATTATATTATATCAAAGGTATGTTTTTTTTCTCTGTCACTTCTTTATTCACAGTTTTTTTCCATTAATCTAATGTAATCATTTTCAGGCACTAGAAAAGTAGCGTCTGGTAAATGTTTAAGGCTGGAGGCTCATAACTTTAATGTTTTTATTGACGATAAAACAATACAAGTTATTATAGGTATATTCGAGACCTGGATCGATCCGTACGATAACTTTAATGAATAAAATTTTTTTTGTAATTTATTTAATGCGACTGGGTCGGTAGAAATGTTTTTAGTGGATGGCAAAATCCATCCCAACGAGCAGAAAAATATCAAGTTGCGAGGCATACTCATAGGTCGTGAACACTATCGATCCATAACATAAAAATTAATAAATACCGACGTGGGTGACGCCTAAGTGAAGAAATCAAAGTGTGGCCAACTGCCATTGTCACGTTATCCTCTGGAGCCAAATGCTTGAATGACTACACTATAACTTATAGAAAAATGGCTCAACTTCAACAGCTCATAACGCTGCAAATTGATAAGTTAAAGCTTAAAAAAACCAATCAACTGAAAGCTCAGGATGTCTCCTAGCCCAATGGGAATTTTAAGCTAAAACAACTAAATCTAAGCTAAGTAATAAGGGGCGAAATATAGTGCTTATATTACCACTTATATTATAAAATAGGAACTATAAGCTACTTTTTTGTACCATTCAACTTTCATACCAAAGTTTAAATAGCTAAAAACCTTGGACAAAAATAATTGCCAAAATTTATTCATAGAACTATAATCTCAAAGTAGTTTAAATAATAATAAAACAATTATTCCAAGAAATTTAATTGTTTTTTACGGTAGCGATAAAACCAATCATTTTTTTTTTCAAAATGAGCATACTACTTTTTGACATCATTCAATCTTCACTTTAGAGTAGTCTATTAATGGTTTTTGTTCTCCAGTCATATGTTTATGAAAAACAATAATAAATACTGCTAAGTAAAATAAATAACGAACATTCCACTTGTTTTATTATTATTTTGTTTTTGGCGACAAAACCAAGTGGCACTCCGATATTTCGCTCGTGTGCCATATGGATGGTAACTAACGCTACTGTGCACCCAGTATATAAATACAAAAGGTCACATAAGTTCACTGGGGTGAAAGCGAATGCTTTGGCATTATAGGGCACGTAATATTTAATAAATGTATCAGCAAACTCATCAATGTCCGGTACTGCTCAATATAGAGTTATTCCTCCAAAGGGGAGATGTCTCCTTGTTTATTCCTGGCTCCAGTGACAGTTAAAAAATTTAAATAAAATTTTATTGCCCAAGTCCACTTAATAAAATGGAAATTTGTGCTAGATTAAGCAAAAGGTGTTCATATGGATATTACAGCAAAAAAATTCATTTTATGCTACAAATATTGAATAAATGCGTAAAAAATCTTCCAGCCAATGATGACTTATAAGTAGTAATATATGAGCAGATCTCCCTACCAAGTGTTTTTTTGTGGGGTCATTATCTGGGGTGAGTGCAATGGGTTACGGCGTTGGATGAATTCGCCGAGTTAATATTGTATTTCATTTTAGGGGCATTTGAGTGGCATTTAAGTGGCATTTAAGTGGCATTTGAGTTTTGATTATTTTTTTACTTAATTTGAACTTATATGGCATATAGATTTTGAATGTATGGCATTTAAGTTTTGATAATTCTATACATAATTCTAACTCATATGGCATTCAAGTTTTGATAATTTTTTTACATAATTCGAATTCATATGGTCACTTGAGAGAGAGAGAGGAGAGAGGGGAGAGGGGAGAGGAGAGAAGAGAGAGGAGAGAGAGAGGAGAGAGATTTTTTAGTTTTCTATACATTCATGTATTATATGGATAATAACATTTTTGATGGAGTTGTAATTGACACTGAATTGTTTTTGTATATGATATAACCATCTACAACGCTATAGTTATTGTTATAGTTTTATTATTACATAATAAGTATTACATTATTTGCCTACTGGAGAATGTAATAAAATAGATATCATAATAGAGTGTAATAGGTTGAATATATAGAGTTAAAGTCTATAAAAACTTTTTAATTTGTAAAGTATTTGATGACTTTACAAGAAATATCATCACATTCAGGTTCAATGATGATGAGAAAATTTTCTTCAAGTTTAAGTTTACTATCTTCCGATATAGACAGAGAAAGTTTTGAAAAATCCTCCAAATCATTATAAATAAAAACTCTATAAATCGACGGTGTTGAATTTGTAATTGCTACTGAATTGTTTTCGCATATGATGTATCTATCACACACACAATCAGTAGTAGTTTCGATTTCTTCATAATTGTATATAGTAGAGTTTGTAGGGCTTGGGTGTTCCAAAATTAAATCGACTAAACCCAGAGCTTGTGGAAGAGATGGAATTGATGGTGATAAAGCTGGAACTACTGACATGTTTGTAGTTTTTGTTGTCGTTGTCTGCGGAATTGTGGTGATTGTTGAAGTTATTCTTCGAATCGTAGGTAGTAATCCCTCATCGTATAAACGGATGTAATTTGCAGCTTCATCAGTTTTGCAAACAAAGTAGTGTTGAGGCCACATATCATAAGTGTCACAGCTTCTACGTAGGTGAGTAGGTTCCATGAAACATATGAGTGTACGCATACGATATTTTAAGTTTTTTCTTAAAATGTGAGTTACTGAATTAACCGCTTCCATATTAAGAGTTCCCCGAAAACATCCGGACTCTCTATGAGATAAATTGAATGGTTGAATCTCTGTTGCAAGACAATAACTGCTTAGGATTGGGAATAATAGAAGATAGATTCGATACTTCATTTTTATTCAGAGAGAGAGACTTTTAACCTAGTTTATGCTTTCATCATCTAGAGTTAACTGTCTTGCATTTCGGTGGACTTTGGTTAATATGCTCCAACTAAAGTTCTATATATATAACTTTGGGATTGCATTTGTCTTTGTTATCTCCTTGACATGTGATGCTGATGATAATCTTGTTTTGAATAGATTTCAAACTTTCAAAACTCGAAAATGACAAATTTACACCTTCAATACCATTGATGTTAGTAATGATAGTAGCTATTTTCGGCTTCTCGTTGGTCGAATGATTGCATTCCACACATGCAAAGTTGGTTGTCTCAAACTCTTCTGTTGGTGGACAAATCAAACGTGAGGTGTTGTATTCAAATACACATAATTCATCATTCCAAAATAGTTTTGTATTTTGAGTAAGACCTTCCGTATTATTTTTAACCCCTATTGCACATTCCTCCTGATTCAGAGTGTATTTTGTTGGCGTATTGCAGGTCAGGGTATCTGTAGAAGTTTTGCTTTTGCAGATCCAAGAAGCGTTTTGAGCGATAATAAAACTGCAATGTAAATAGTTGGAAGGATAGAGTCTCACACAGTTTGTTCCATTTTCATCTTTATATCGAATACTCTTTTCAAAAGGTGAAAACAATAAGACATCATTTTCTTCCATAACTCCATCTGTACATTCATCGATTTCGTCGACATAAAATACTTCGCTGACATTGAAACTGTCGAAACTCGAAAATGTTGAATTCACACCTTTGATTTTATTGATGATAGTGATGTTAGCTGGATTTGATTCCTCATTTACACCTTTGATATCATTGATGGTAGTGATGTTAGCTAGAACTTCGATATCATTGATGGTAGTGATGTTAGCTGGAATTGATTCCTTGGTATCTGTAGAATCTTTACTCTTACAGATCCAAGAAGCGTTTCGAGGGATGAAAAAACCGCAATATATATAGTCAGAAGGGTAGAGTCTCACACAGTTTTCCCCATTTTCATCTTTATATTGTATAGTCCTTTCAAAAGGTGAAAAAACCAAGACATCGTTTTTTCCATAGCTCCAGCTAGACATTTATCAATTTTGTTGCTATAAAACACTCCACTAGTTTTGAAACTGTCAGAAGTCGAAAGTGATGAATCTTTGATGTTAGTGATGTTAACTGGTTTTGGCTCTTTGCTGATTGAATGATCGGAATGAACGCATTGCACGCATTCAAATTTGAATCTCTCAAACTGTCTTCTTATTGGACAGATCACACGTCTGCGGTTGTACTGAAATGCACATAAATTCCCATTTCGATATACTTTTGTATTTTGAGTAAGCCCTTTCGTATTATTTGTAATACCCATTTCACATTCCTCTTGATTCAAACGTATTTTGTTGTAGTATTAAAAGACACAGAACCTGTAGAAGTTGTGTCCTTGCAGATCCAAGAAGCGCTTTGAGGGATAAAAAAACCACAATATAATAAGTCAGGAGGGTAGAGTCGCACACAGTTTTTTCCATTTTCATCTTTATATCGTATAGTCCTTTCGAAAGGTGAAAAAACCAAGGCATCATTTTTATCCATAGCTCCGGCTATACATTCATCAATTTTGTTGGTATAGAATACTCCACTAACATTGGGAAATGTTAGTGCCAGTAGCAAGATAAATACGCAGCTCATTTTTTAAAATGTTTTTGCTTTCAGTGTTGAAAGTTGAATACTTTCTTTCTTGATGTTCTTTCTATTTATACGTAAGTGGCTAGTGGCTTGTTCAGCTCTCTCAGCTGATTTTGAAGATGTGAAACAATCTCATCAAAGTGGTTACCAAAATGTAAGTATGGCTCCAATCGAGATTGAGACAAAAGAACACGTGTTCCTGTCCAGCGAAATGAAGTCAAACCTCTTAAAATCGAAATATCTATCAAATCACCCAGTTCAGCATCTTTCAAACATTGCTTTATATCAATCAGTTCAATCGCTCTTTTGAGATCTTCAAAATCTATCAACTTGTCTTGCGGACAGCATACTTTTGGATCAAAGCTCCTAGAACAGTTTAAGCATTCGAGAGGGTTTGCTCTTGAAATACAATTACAGCTCAAAAGCATGCTTTGTATTGATTTACGAACTAGATTGAATCCTAACACAAAATAAAATACTTCTTCGGTGATGAGTTGAACAAAAAGAAGATTCGAATGCTCTAAAGGAATGTGTTCAAAATGAGTCCTTATAAACTTAGGAACAAAATCAGCCAATGTACCAATTGACTTGAATCCTTGAGTTTTTCCACTCATGTTTCCGCTGTAGTTCAGAGATAAATGAAGCAACTTTTTTGTAACAGTTCTTTTATGAGTCTTCAGATATATTTGTCGAATCAATAGTTATTATCGGGTTGACTGAGTCTTCTTTTTCATCAAGAGTATGAGCGTATGGATATCCTTCTGCTATTGCAAGTAATTTATCCTTTAGACGTTGATAAGCCAGTTTGCTCTGACTAGCAGGTAATAGGTAGGGATTTAATCGTGCTCTCAAATTTGTTAACAAAAAGGGAGACTTCAAATCATCAGTGGAAAGATCCAAAAAAGCATTAATCCATTCATCATGCACCAAAAAACCCATTTTAGTGTTTTTCAAAACTTGTCTTCTATCAATCCAGTCGATAGCATCACCCAATTCTTTTTTGGTAGGTGTAGCACCTTCAACCATTTCAGCATATCTTTTACAAGTGATACATTTGTCATCAACGTGTGAACAGTAACAGTTTAGTAGTGATAGATTGGTTGCTTGCTTGTAAAAACTTCCTCCTAGTACACAGTATACACATTCCTCCGTAAAATAAATCCTCAACATTTCATCAGAAACCTCAGCCAAAAAAGTCTTAGGTCCTATAGCATCGGAAGCTTCTTGGTGAGCAAAGTCTTCAACACGTAACATATTTGTTGTTATTCCGTTAAATTACAAAATGCGAATGATACGTTTTCAAATTGAAATAGAAACCGTTGCCTTCGCGGGAATAAATAATATATTTTCCCGCGAATACAACCCAATGCTTTCGTGGGAATAAATAATATATTTTCACGCGAATAGAAACCGTTGCTTTCACGGGAATAAAAATTTTATTTTCACGCGAATACAAAGCAATGCTTTCGCGGGAATAAATACTTTATTTTCACGCGAATGGAAACCGTTGCTTTTGCGGGAATAAATATTTTATTTTCACGCGAATACAAACCAATGTTTTCGCGGGAATAAATGATTTATTTTCACGCGAATGGAAAGCGTTGCTTTCGCGGGAATAAATATTTTATTTTCACGCGAATACAAACCAATGTTTTTGCGGGAACAAATAATTTATTTTCACACGAATGGAAACCGTTGCTTTCGCGGGAATAACAGTTTTATTTTCACGCGAATACAAAGCAATGCTTTTGCGGGAATACATACTTTAGTTTCACGCGAATGGAAACCGTTGCTTTCGCGGGAATAAATATTTTATTTTCACGCGAATACAAACCAATGTTTTCGCGGGAATAAATATATTATTTTCCCGCAAATGGAAACCGTTGCTTTCGCGGGAATAACAATTTTATTTTCACGCGAATACAAAGCAATGCTTTCGCGGGAATACATACTTTAGTTTCACGCGAATGGAAACCGTTGCTTTTGCGGGAGTAACAATTTTATTTTCACGCGAATACAAAGCAATGCTTTCGCGGGAATAAATAATTTATTTTCACACGAATACAAACCAATGTTTCGCGGGAATAAATAATTTATTTTCACGCGAATGGAAACCGTTGCTTTCGCGGGAGTAACAGTTTTATTTTCACGCGAATACAAAGCAATGCTTTCGCGGGAATAAATAATTCATTTTCACGCGAATGGAAACCGTTGTTTTCGCGGGAATAAAAATTTTATTTTCACGCGGATAGAAACCAATGCTTTCGCGGGAATAAAACAATTATTTCCATAGGGATAAAACCGTTGCTTTCGCGGGAGTAAAAAAAAATAGTTTTCACGCGAATAAAAACCAATGCTTTCGCAGGAATATCGCGTGAAAAACTGCTGAGTTATAGATGTATTATAAAGAAGGTTTCACGAGATGGTTTTCATAGGGTTAATTAGTACAGCTTTAGCTATTTAAGAACCGGTGTTTTCACACAGAAAGCATCCAGTTCTACAATAGCTAGCAAAGAAGCAACATCTACACACCAACTACTACATTTACTTGAAACTATAGAAAGGCTTTCAGTCAATAAGGTGAGAATCACTAAATAATTCTTTAACATATATTGATAGAAAACTTCAACTAGATTTGCTATAACACTTCAGAAAGTTAATTTCATGTTTTAATATTTTGTTCTTATTAATAAAAGATCAAATAGCTTCACCATAATGCATCAGAAAAAATTATTTTGGTTATGATTATGTGTTTATTTTATAAATATCTAGTTAGTTTTTTCTTTTCAAATATTTTTCAAATTCCAACCATTTGTTACATAATTTTTACTCTCTTTTCAGTTCCAACTTCTCACTGAACGCTCTGAATATGAATGAAGACCGTAATACCTCATTTCTCTCAACATTCGAACCATACTCTGATGATAAAGAAAATATCCCTCCTGATTCACATATAATAAGAAGGAAACTGAAAACAGTTCGACCAAAGCCATGGAATTCGGATAGAAATAAAACGATTGACTATGCTTGGACTTTGAAAGCACCATCTCTTTCTCATCTTTCCTGCTGGTCAAAAAATGCTGCGAGTTTGCTCAATTCTTGCGATACCAATGACAGAGTAATGATTGGAAGGTTTCAACCACTTCACTTAAATCAAACACCATCACTTCTCGAGATAATCTCCATCGAAAGACCAGCTGAGGATGTATATAAAAACTTATGCATTATCCGCTACAATGTCGAAACATTTGGCAACAGACGACAAGTGAGGTCCATGGTGAGAAATGAGGATTATAACAAATCAGCTCCAACACAACCGGATGTTCCAAAACTGGTGGTTTTTATGGGATTCGATTCAGACAAGCATCCAATCTTTCACCCTATCAACTTCCCATCCAATATTTCCCTTGAGGAAGCTAAACAGCTAAGTAGATTAATAAAAAAAAAAACACCTAGTCAGTTGATCAGTATGGTTCGTATCGCAACACTCTCTCAATTTGCTGTTGGAAGTGTAATCAGTTTTGAATCTCCTCAAATATCAACTCAGTTAACATTACCTAACGGAGAAGTGGTGATGGATGCGCTACTGGTAAACTACAGATGTTTGCAATACGATGGTTTGATGATGGGAGTTCTATATATACCTGAAAAACATGCTAGCGACGTCAAACGAATTGGAACAGGAGTCATACTTGTAATAAATCGTGAAGTTAGTAGATTTGGTTATCATCGACATGATATAATCACATTATCAGCATTACAAGCGATAGAAACGGCTCAAAACCTATCCAACAAACTTGATGATTCCAACCAGATGAAGTACTTTACTACAGATGAGGTTGTTGAGAACAAGGTCTTAGTGCTTTCAATGGGAGCGGGAAACACATCTTCTACATCTTTGAGAGAACCAACACCCCCTGGTGAAACCTATATTCAAGAAGAGCAAGTCAGACAACACAACCCAGTGAGTGTTTCTTATTTAATGTAAACTAACTGATATAAGTAATACTTCCAATTAGATAAAATTTATTTATAAAGCAATTATTTTTTGTTTTGCTTTAGATAGAAGAGAGAGAGAATCAAAAACACTTGATGAAAATTATGCTCAAGAAAAAACAAACCAAACAATATAACTTGGTGAGTTACTTCCCTTTACTATATAATGTTAACTAACCAATGTAAAAAGAACTATAATTCAAATTCATGTAATTATTTTACATTTTTTGTTTAATCATCCTATACTAATACATAACTTTTTATTTTAGTTCATTATGGAATCAAAAGTACATAGAACAGAAGTCTTCCTTCCTAAGTTATAACATCAGTACAACAATGACAACATTGTAAAGAAAAAGACTATCATCCATTGATTGTCATTACAAGTTGTAGTGCTTTGTATTACTTAGTACTTACTAACTCTAGCTATATTATACAAGAATATTTTCCTACTTATTATGTAATAAATGTATATAATCATATATTGATTCAATGTAGTTATATCTCCTCGTTCTTCTCTCCTCTCTCTCAAAATATCATATGAGTTCAAGTTATGTAAAAAAATTATCAAAACTTGAATGTCATGCATTCAAAATCTATATGCTATAAGTTCAAATTAAGTAAAAAAATAATCAAAACTCAAATGCCACTTAAATGCCACTCAAATGCCACTCAAATGAAATACAATATAAACTCGGCGAATTCATCCAACGTCGTAACCCATTGCCTCAACCCCAAAATCAAATCCACAAAAAAACACTTGGTAGGGAGATCTGCTCATATGTTACTACTCTTATATGAGCTTTTGTGAAATCTGGCTCCAGCGGAGTGATCTTTATATAAACTAGTGCTGGAAACAGCTGACCACACTTTGATTTCTTCACTTAGAGTGACGCTTGTTTCAAAGCAGTTCATTATCGGCATCATTTATGATTATTTTACCATTATTAATTAATATCTATATTGTTTATTATTATTAATTATTATGATTTCCATGTACAATATTGATATAATGGAAATAGTTTGATCACAATAAATAAACACAGAGCTATTTACAATAAATATTAATGTTATACCTAACCAAGAACAAATTGCTTTGAAATAAACGTCAACCGGACTAGTGTAAAGCTGTTTATTATTTGACTCGCTACCACTATCTGCTACTTATTGATGCACCATGCTAATAGAACCAGTAAGGCATCAATGACACAACAATCATCGCTGATTAGTTGCTTACAAATACAAAAATAATTATGCTCGCTGCAATACACATTGAAACTTTATGTCTTCACATTTGATCCGGATCAATGGATATTATTTCTTATTATTATACAATAAAATTTAAACCCCTGGGTCGATGCGATCGCCACCCACTAACGTGAATCACAAATATGAATAATAGCAGATCAGGGGCGTTTTGAGTTAAAAATCCAACCACCTAACAAATTAGATAAAACCGCGCGAAGCGCGGAAAATTTTTTGTTAGGGGGTTGGAGGAATTTGTTAGGGGGTTGCCTGTTAAGGGGTTCACCATGAATGTTAGGGGGGTCGAGTTTTATTAATGTCATACTATATTATTATTACTTATTAGCTAATCATTATTCTTTTTTTCTAATTTTTTTAGTTTATTAATGATGATAATTAATAATAATAATAATTACTATTATTTTATTATTTATGTGTTTTATTATTTTGATTATTTATTGTTATTATTATTAATTAATATGTTTTATGTATCATTTTTTTTAATTTTATAATAATAATAAATAATAATATAATTTGACTGCTTCAAATTATTATTAACTGTTATTTATAACAATTATTATAAATAATAATAATAATAATTAATTAATTTAATAACAACTACTACTACTAACTATCTAAAAATGATCATAAATAATAGTAGTGGTGAAGTGGGGGAAAATCCAATCATTATTAATTATAATAATAGTTACAGTAGTAGTAATAATAACTTTAACCACCAAGCCACATACAGACAGTTGTTAGTTGTTGCATAGCAGCTTTATTTGCGTGTAATGTAAAGAAATATTTCTTTATGGTAGAGCTTTTGTCCAGAAGCACGAATATCCATTTATTTGATTGGTCAACCATATGTTCATGAGCCAATGATGTGACTTGTTAGTTTTTTGATAACTTTATTGTTTTATCTCAAGGGTGGGTCAATGTCAATCCACAAAAAAGTAAAAGCATGTAGTTGGGCTAGGTCTATGTTTCATGTTGTAATGCTAAGATAACTCCAAACAACCATCAGAAGAAAAATCAATCCCCGCAAACCAAAACAATACCCGACAAATTTGACCCCCTAACGTTAGGGGGTTGGGAGTTGTACCCCCGACTGTTCGGGGGGGGGGGGGGGGGGGTCGGGGGTACTCAATACGCCCCTGTAGCAGATGTTCATCGATCCAGGTCGCAAATACACCTATTAGCGTTCAAAAGACTACCTCTACCAGTTTGAGTTAAAATTTTACACTTATAATCAACTGTTCCTTTACCAATTAGATCCTTCTCGTAGTGCCGCAACTCAATAAACTTTTCCCATTCTAGAGGAAAATTATCTAATATAATGTTTTTAACAGTTTCTAACATCGATTGAAATATATTCGAGTTGACCTTTTCGACTATAGCGATTTTTCCTCTCTTGCTTAGATCATCCAGAGCTAAAATAACCATTCTATTTCTCATCATTCTTGTTGAGAAATTCACCTGAGTCCTTCCCCTAATACAGTTTTCAGTATTCCAGGAACTACTGTGCTGACAATAGCTCCTAGTAGGAAGCTATAAATCCTCCTTTCGCAGTACAGCTTTTTTATCATCTTGATTTCCAAACCAGACTAGCAATGTCCTTCACACTCGTTGCAACTGGTTATACTGAGCAGTTGACAACGGTACCATTCCATTTATAATAGCTTTAGCACACTCTATTAGAGTCATAATAAGATCTTTTTTGCGTTAGCTATTACAGACTTTTGAATTGAAGCGGATGCGATGTTGAGTGATAACAACAGTGTTGCATTTCTTCTTAATTTTTGCTGGAGAGCCTTAGTCATTATATTACCGACGTGTTACAGAGTTGAATAACAAAAATATGTGTGAAATGAAATGAATAGTAACTGTATTTATATTCTTTTATTTGGGTACGTACAATATTATAGGTTCGGTTGATGTAAAGTTTCCCAAAAGCCTGTGATGATCATCCATTTGCTGAGCCGTGTCTATTCGTAGAAAAGAGTATGGTTTCTTTGTCGCTTGTTCAAAAGACTCTTGTACATATTTCGTCCTTCCGGGAAAGCATTGCCTTGCTAAAGCATCAACGAGCCAAATAGGTAATCGAAAAAGCATCTCTAGGGTTTTTAAAAAGAAAAGAATTGTGACTATTCAAGGAAATTGCCCCATTTCCTTTTAAAAACATACTCTGAACAATAAAAAATACATTTCTGTTCAAATTATGACTATATTTTGTATATAGAGCATTGTCATTGACTTTACAAGAAACTTCATCTATCAAGTCATCAATTATCAACCATCTGTTTTGTCTGTCTCTGGGAAAACATGTCGTTATATCTATCATTCCTTCGTGAAATATTACTCCGGGTACATCATCAAAGGCTTTTTGATAGGCTCCATTACAGTAATGTATTTTTACCGGTGAAAGAAAAGCTATAGTCTGACTAGTTTCAATCATTCGTGAAAACACTTGCATCTTTCCTGAGCCAGTTGGTCCTACAATCATTGGTGTAAAAGGAGAACAACTCCTCGCGTCAAAACTTTCAGGTTTACTCTTCATGATAAAGGAGATGTTCGTCATCCGACAGTAGTTTCAGTTATGATTCGATCAGGAGAGCTTCTCGTTTTTTGTATTTCCTCTACAGCATTTTCATACGTACTAAACTCAGTAACACCTCCAAAAGTAGAAAACCCTATGACAAATACCAAGATCATCAGAAATATTAGTACGTTTTGTTTCAGACTTGGTATCATCAACAGTATCATTTTCATCCAACACTCCCAAATCCACATCTTCGTCTGTCGACACCTTACCTTTCAATAGCAATACAATAACACAAACTTCATTTTATGCAATACTCTAACCCCCAATCTAAATTATACAAGCCCATGACTAAATATACATACCAAACCACAATCTAAATAAACCATACACAATAAATACTTGACATTCAGAATTATAACACCTGGTGCACACAAAAAGGTAGCTTTCAGGCTCACAAAAAAAACAACACGGGACCAGGAGAACCTCATTGACATAGCCATCTAAGTCGTCATACAAAACCCATGTCTAAATCAACATACAAATCACAATAAATTCTTGAGAAACATTCAAAATTATAACACCTGGTGCACACCAAAAAGTACCTCACAGGTTCTCATGGTAACTGGTGCCAACTTGAAGTACACCTTTAAACCAAGAGAACCTTTTCCTTAGACTCCATGACAGAGATCTGCTCCTATATTACTACTCATACTTGTCCAGTTGTTAGCGTAAAATACATTTTTATAATTCCGAGGTGCTCTAAAGTGGTTATCCAATCAGTATATATTGGTAAGAGTATGCCCTGTGAATAAATGAAATAGCTATATGAGAAATTCAATTTTTCTTATAAGCCTGACCTCAAGAAACATGATTTTTCATATCCAATAGAATGTCCAGAATACAAAACACCACAAATCAGGTGCTCATGATGACATTTCCAACCAACCACGATTAGTATGCAATAAGTTAAAAGGCATGGATGTGTATTAAGGGTAAACAGAGTCAATGTATGTAGGTGCTGTCCTATATCTTGGCAGGATTCCAAGCTCCTTACAGCTGGTGGTCTGCTGGTATCCACTTCTTAGGGTGATATAGTGGTAGACAGGGTGAATGGGGAAGCTAATCTCCAGTTCCTCAGGCTGTGCGGAGTAAATCTTATGTAAGGGTAACGATAAAGGTCACCACCGGTCATACAAGGTCACTATCAGTCCTGAAGGTCACTATCAGTCCTGAAGTGGCACTACCGACCGTGCTGGGATCACTAACAGCTTTGTTTTGTGTTTAATACAGCGAAGGCAGCAACGATCTCTGTAGTACTAGCAACAGAAACAACGAGTCTTTTGTTGATGGTGTTATTCAACTTTTGTGGGTGCTCTTATCCCCCAGAGACAGCCGCTATAAGTGGCTGTATGAGCTAGTACTGCGTGCTTTAATCTAGACAATTCTACTGCAACTCTGTTTAATTTGTCAGAGCAGTGGGTTCTTTGCGTGCCGACAGAATCAGCAGTAAGCTGACCAAGTTTTCATTGTCAATAATGGCAGTATATCTCATGGAAAATATATAATACTCTAGACAAATGGTTTTTGATTGCCAACGAGACCATAACCCACTACAACACTTTATTTATCCATATACTTCCACAAAAAGTAGCTGCTTCTGATTATTGTTGCAAAAATTTTGACATCTTTACTAACGTACAAGCTTTTCTTTTCTAGTCGATTGGTTGCCTTAGGTTTAACATTGATGTCTAATCAAGCAGTTTAAAATATCAAACATTGATATAAAAGATTCATATCTACCTCGGGTCAGAGTCAATTTAAAAACTAATCCATCAGGCAACAAAGCTCTATGAACCAGAAAAATATGGTCAAATTTTAAAACTACAGTTTTGTTCCAAATAAATATCACTGCTCAGTGGCTAAAAGACAACTAAGCATAGAAATCATTATAACTAGCTACAAAAAAAACAAAGACAGTGCGAGCAAAGAGCAAAGGTAAGCATATAACTTGTATTTGAATAAGTTCAGCAAATGAAGTATCTACAAGCGTAGAACACCAATGACGGGTTGAGGGATTTTACAGTATTATCCAATTGAACTGGTGGATGTTTTAGCTTGAAGAGCAAGCTAGTGGTGGGAAAACTTTATCCTTGTTATGTCTTTAAGCTACACCCTGATAGAATTTTTGTGTCAAAGCTGATAGACTACGAGGTATTGACTATGGGTGGAGCGAAGAGTTAGTATGAGCCAGAAAATAATGTAGAAGTACAAGGAAGAGAAAGAGAGCTGAATACGATGGATACACAGGGGAAAAAGAACATGCAATGGGCTAAAAATAGCAAAGTTTTGTAGTTTGCTTATTTTTTACTAAAAACATGAGGTTTCTTTGTCATGCATTAAGTTTAAACAGCTCAATAAATTTTTATGACTCACCAGAAAGTTCTTCAGAATAATGCTTGACATTTGTTTTGTGTAAATTTAGAATACCAAATTAAAATTTTAGCTGGATCTATGTAAGGAAAATGCCCCATGAATGCTTGTGTTAAAAGTTTAAAAAATGTATGTAATGGTTGTGGTGGATTTTACTGACTACTAACAGTGACCGCTACTGCTCAGAGACCCCCTTGATGGTGGCTACTGCAGGAACGCCTCCAATGAACACAATAGACAATGACCAGAATTTATTGTGGTGACTATATTGCTCTGTTAAGTGATTATTGATAATAATTAATCATACTGGCACTTGGTATTTACTACCCCGACCCTGGGTAGCTATGCCAAGTGGGTAACAAGATGGCTGCCATAACCTGGGAGACCAAACCCAGCTCCAGTACCTTCAGATATGACTTCCCAAAGCTAACTACCCTTAGATGTAAAGAAACATGGACCAAAGGCTGATAAAGACTCAAGAACTCTCAAGGAATATATTAACTTATCACTGGAAAAGCTAGTCATGGACTCCACCCCTTACTTTTGGGCGCCAGCGTACTTTAAACTAGTTATTATTATCTTATTGGACAATACCTCTTACTATATACCATATTACTTCCTAACATGCTTCCTGTGCATGCTGGAAAATTTCCTGTAACTCTGCCTATAAAAGGCAAAGACTTTGTGATACTCTTTGCATTTCCTGACATAATATGGTATGATTGTGTACCTATGTGTTTGCATTGGTCTGCCACCTTGTGTTCTGATATGAATAAAAGTTATATTTATACACTACTTGAAAGCTCTGAGTGTGTATGTGGGAGCCAAAGGCTCGTTACAGTTGTCAAAGTTGATTGCCTGGTTCACAACATCCTGTTTGTGTCGATCCGGCACAGGGGTCACCTCCGAGTTGAGGTAGATTGTTGATTGTCAGGCCTGAAGTGGCTGACTGCATTGTTGTGGCTGCACAGACTGCGCGTCTACCTGCACAACGGCCCCTAGCGGTAGGTAAGGTGACATAAAATCCGTAAAATATTGGCAAAGATAAACAAAAATCAATGACTATAGCAAAAAACTTTTGTGTTTAATAGACAAGCGCCAGTCTTGAACTTCCTTACTGGCTCACGTATTACTGGTATTGACAAGATCAAACCTCTTCCAAGTTGCTTTCGTCCAATAAGTGACTGCTGGCCATTAGGATACATTTTTTTGTACACATACACTTCCAGAGAAGCCAGTCTTGGTGGAGGGGATGAATTCGAACTTTTGAAATTAAATTTTAGTTTCCACTCCAGATCGTATACCTCCCCAATTGCCTCTCTCATGAAATTTTCTCTTACAACAATTGCTGGTCCTTGCGCTAAAACAGTGATAGATGTAATTTATTCGAGAATTAAATTTCGTTGTGAGACATCAAGTCTTTTAAAAGGCAGTTTGTAAAAATGATAACCAAACATTTAGATATGGAACTCGTGCTTAATACAACCTCAAATGACAAATGCTGAGTGATAGAAAAAGATGAACACCTGGTTTGTGGATGAGAAGTTTAAAAATCAAAATTACAACAACAAAAATTGACCAAGCACTTTGAATGTTAGAAATGCTGAATAAATAACGCAATATGTCTGAAACTTTGCATTTTTTTAGTTAAAATTTTACCAATACAGATGTTCATCTTCTTGTAACACTTTTGATAATCACTTTGACATAATATACTTTTTACAATTATTATAAAAACTATAACAGAACACTAACAACTTTAATAAAAACAATAAACAGGTTAATAATATTGTTTCCTGTCAACAATTTATTGATCTTCTAAAAAAAGTGTGGAACTCTAGTAAAAGTGTGGAACTCTAGTAAAAAGGTTCAACTCGCTATTTTTTGTATCTAAATTAAAAAAAGTCAGTAATTGGATTTGTATGCAAGTCAAAAAAATCTAACTCTTTCGTTTGAATCAAGTCTAGCATGCTTAATTGAGCTTTGTTTTTAATATTAAACAAAGTTTAACAATGAATATTTCCGAGCCATAAAGTTTCAGCTCGCCCAGAATGCATAAATTCTTTATTCATCATGCTCAAAAAGCTTAAGCATTGAGTTCCAATAGATGAACAGTGACTTTAACAGTCTCGTTGCTTTCATTTGTTAACTTATCTAACAAAAGGTAAGAAGTAGTAATATAGGAGCAGATCTCTGTCAAGAAGTCTAAGGAGAAGGTTCTCCTGGTTCCAGGTGTACTTGAAGTAGGCACCAGTTACCATGAGAACCTGTCAGGTACTTTTTTGTGTGCACCAGATGTTTAGAATGTATTGTATTTATAGTGCAGTTTGTACGTTTAAACATTGGTTTGTATGTTATGGTAGTTGTGATGGAGGTTCTCCTGGTCCTGTTTATTGCGCCTGAGGTACCATTTTGTGTGCACCAGGTGATTGGAATTTTTTGTGTTGGCTGAGGTACCTTTGTGTGCACCAGGTGTTTTAATTTTTCGTGTGGTAATTAATGTGCAGGGGGTTTGTATTTTGATGTTTTATGTCGATTTAGATCATGAGGTTGACTAGTTTATAAACGTGTAGGTTTATGCAGAGTTTTGTATTGTGAGGTTGATTGTCGGATTGGTGTAACGTTGTATAGTTATCGGTCTAGTTTTATTAAAAGAAAATTTAAGCTGTTTCCATACATAATCATGTTCATAGATCTGTATTGAATAGTTCTATTACAATGTTAAAAGAATGTAAAGAAGTATTTATCTCATAAAGATGTAAAATAGGTCAGACAAAAATCATGTCAGTATTAACATTGTATAGTTAGATATGAACAAGTACATGCCCACTTATGGGGCTATTGATCGAAATGGTCGTATTTAGCGGATTTTGTTGATATTGCTGTAGTAATTGAGAACATATTTTTTGAATCTCTGGGGCGCTATCATTCTTTAAGAGTTTTAGTGTTGGAGAGCTTCAGTCGTCAGTCGACCTCATGATCTAAATCGACATAAAAAATCCCAATATGAACCCCGTGCACAATAATTACCATATGAAAAATTAAAACACCTGGTGCACACAAAAAAGGTACCTCAGGCGCAATAAACAGGAGTAGTAAGATAGGAGCAGATCAAGCCACATTGGTTTGATGGAGGGTGCGATCCGAGATGTTGATAGGGGTGCGAACCAAGTGTTCACTCAACATGAGTATTTATTGTTTTTGTCATTTTTTCTATATCTTTTCCTACCTTTGGCATATTTTTCCTCTCCTGAACTGTTTAGTAAGATAGGAGCAGATCAAGCCACATGGGTTTTTACGAGGGTGCAATCCGAGATGTTCAGTCGACATCAGGTTTTACTGTATGTCTTATTAGTGTAAATAAATGAAGACAGCTGCGCTATTATGGTATGGATTATAAGGTTAACCTGGTTGTATATATGTAGATGATGGCCCTGTTCCCGGTGAAGCCGATGAGGTGCCTTTTTGTGTGCACCAGTTTTTTGAATGGGTGTTATTATTATGGTGTTGGGCGCTGGAGGTTATCCCGGAGGTTGTCCTAGTATGTTTAATTGGTTAAAAGATGGTAATGGAGAATGTAATAAAGTATATAATAAAATGTAGTAGGTTGAAAAATATAGTATTAAAGACTATAAAAATTTTTTAATTTGTAAAATATTTAATGACATTACAAGAAACATCATCAGATTCAGGTCAAATGAGAATGAGAAGGTTTGTTTCATTTTTTAGTTCAGTATCTTCCAATACAGACAGAGTTAGTCCTGCCTGAAAAATCCTCCAAATTGTTATAATGAAAAACTCTATAAACAGGAGGTGATGGAGTTGTAATTGCTAGCGAATTGTTTTAGCATATGATATGCCTATCACACATGCAATCATTAGTTGTTTCCATAGTAGTTTCGGCTTCCTCATAGCAGTGTATAGTAGAGTCTGTGGGGCTTGTTCGTTTCAAAAGCAAATCAACGTAAGCCAGAGGTTGTATAAGGTAGGGGATTGTTGGAAATGTAGTTGGTAGAGCTGCTGTTGTCATCTGTGAATTCAAAGCTAAATCAACGAAAGCCCGTCAGCGTAATTCAGAGGGCCGTGTTGAAAGTGAATTTGGTAGAGTTGGAGTTTTTGTCGTCGTTGGAGTTGTTGTCGTTGTTGGAGTCGTTGTCGTTGTTGGAGTCGTTGTCATCGTTGGGGTTGTTGTCGTCATTGGGGTTGTTGTCGTTGTTGGGGTTGTTGTCGTCATTGTCTGAGTAGTTGTTCTCCAAGTTGTAGTTAATGACCCTTCTTGGTATAAACGGATATAATTTAAAGCTTCATCGGATTTGCAAACAAAGTTGTATTGAGGCCACCTATCATGCCTGTCACAGGTTCTGCGTTGGTGGGGAGTTTCCATGATACATGTGAGTCTATACAAACGATATTCTAAAATTTGTACTAAAATACGACTCCCTGAATGAACTAGTTCTATATTAAGAATTCCTTGATGACATCCGGAAACCCGATGAGATAAACTGAATGGATGTGTCTCTGTTGCAAGACAATAACTGATAAAGATAGGGAATAATAGAAGATAGATCAGGTATCCCATTTTATTGAGAGAAAATTTTTTTACCCTAGCTTACGCTTTCATCATTTGGAGTTAACTGCCTTGAAGTTCAGCTGTACTTGATTATTATGCTTCAATTAAATATTAGTATATATACTTTTGAGATCGCATCTGTCTTTGTTATCTCTTTGACACGTGATACTGATGATAATCTTGTTTTGAACAGACTTCAGACTTTCAAAACTCGAAAACGACAAATTCACACCTTTGATACCATCAACATTAGTCATAATAGTTGCTGGTTTCGGTTCCTTGTTGATTGAACGATTGCATCTCACACATGCAAAGTCAAACGTCTCAAATTCTTCTGTTAGTGGGCAAATCAGACGTGAGACGTTGTATTCAAATGCACATAATTCTCCATTCCAAAATAGTTTTGTATTCTGAGTAATTTCCTTTCGTATTATTTTTAACCCCTATCTCACATTCTTCTTCATCCAGAGTGTATTTTGTTGGACTATTACAAGCTAGGTCATTTGTAGAAGTTTGGCTCTTGCAAATCCAAAAAGCATTTCGGGGAATAAAATAACCGCAATACAAAAGGTCAGAGGGGTAGAGTCTCACACAGCTTTTTCCATTTCCATCTGTATATCGTATACTCCTTTCAAAAGGCGAAAAAAATAAGACATCGTTTTTTTCCATAGTTTCGGCGATACATTCATCGATATTTTTGGTGTGAAAGACTCCACTAACGTTGAAAAATGTTAGCGTCAATAGCAATATAAATACGCAGTCCATCTCCAAAATGCTTTTGCTTTCAATGCTGGTAGCTAAATACTTTTATTTGTTGATGATCTTGACATTTATATGTAAACAACTAGTGACTTATTCAGCTCACTCAGCTGCTTTTGGAGATGCGAGACTATCCCATCAAAGTGATTTCCAAAATGCAATACGGTTCCAATCGTGTCTGAGACAAAAGAATATGTGATCCTGTCCAGCGTAATGAAGATAATCCTTTTAAAATCAAAATATACACCAAATCACCTAGCTCAGCATCTTCCAAACATTGCTTCACGTCAATCAGTTTGATCACCCTTTTGGAATCCTCAAAATTTATCAACTTGTCTTGTGGACAGGAGACTTTTGGATCAAAGTTCATATAGCAGTTTAAGCATTCGAGAGGATTCATTCTTGAAAAACAATACATAGTAAAAATCTACTTTGTATTGATTTACTAGCTAGATTGACTCCTAACACGAAGTAAAATACTTCTTCGGTAATGTGTTGAACAAAAAGAGGGTCCATGCGCTCCAAAGAAATTTGTTCAAAGTGGTTCCTTATGAAGCTAGGAACAAAATCAGCCAATGTAGCGATTGACTTGAACCCTGAAGTTTTTCCACTCATGTTTTTTCTGTAGCTCAGAGATGAATGAAGCAGGATTTTTTGTAACACTTCTTTTATGAATCCTTGGATATGTTTGTTGATCCAACAGTATTCATCAAGTCATACGAGTTATCTTCTTCATCAATACTGCTGGCGTATGGATAGCCTTCCGCTATTGCAAGTAATCTCTCTTTCAAACGCTGATAAGACAGTTTACGTTGAGTTGTAGGTTATAGGTAGGGATTTAATCGTGGGCGTAAATTTTTTAACATAAAGGAGGACTTTAAATCAGCAGAAGAAAGATTAAAAAAAGCGTTCATCCATTCATCATGCACCAAAACCCCATTTTGGCACTTTTTAAAACTTGGCTTTGATCAATCCAGTCAATAGCATCTGTCAGTTTTTGTTCAGTAGGTGTACCACCTTCTACCAATTGAGCGTATCTCTCGCAAGTGCTACATTGTCGATCAATGTGTGAACAGTGACAGTTTAGTAGTGATACATTTGTTGCTTGCTTGTAAAAAATTCCTCCTAGTACACAGTATACGCATTCTTCCATAAAATAAATCCTCAACATTTCATCAGAAACCTCAGCCAAAAAGGTCTTGGGTCCTATAGCATTGGAAGCTTCTTGGTGAGCAAAGTCTCCAACACGCAACACGTTTGTTGTTATTCCATTGAGTTACAAAACGCGAATGATCCCTTATCAAATCACAATATCTATTTAATCTTTAAACATTTTAACTATTCATCATTTTCTTTTTTTCGAGGTTAAATATTGCGCTAACCCATGTAGATCTTCAAAAATCCTCTAATCTCAACTTGACAATCATGGATTGGACAATGTTTTAGTTCTGATGAGCATTCAGTAAGTGCTTTTTCCTTACACTCACCGCAGTAAACGAGATGTCCGCATAGAAGAGAGATATGATTAGCGGATACTATTTTTCATGTGACTCAGACACACATTGAGCAAGTTTGCTTTGCTTTGTCTGATCTTTATCTTTTTTTTAACGCTTTTTCATCATTCACGCCTGATTTACTCTCATCCAAAAGACAGGTTTAATGGTGATTTTTCAACTTTGTTTTCGCATTCTCATCAGGAGTAGAAATATTTTCAATCATGAAACCTATTCGCTCAAAAGGTTTCCCATTCAACCCGAAGACTTGTTTGATGTCATTTTGACTATATCCTATTTTTTTGCTGATAAGTTTCATTGTTTTTTTTTCCACACACCGCGTTACGCATTTCATTTTTGCTCGATATTTCTCA
Organism: Cryptosula pallasiana; assembly: GCA_945261195.1. Lineage (NCBI taxonomy): Eukaryota > Metazoa > Bryozoa > Gymnolaemata > Cheilostomatida > Cryptosulidae > Cryptosula > Cryptosula pallasiana. The sequence goes on from OX183136.1 coordinate 3,733,400, forward strand.
AGCCAGCGTTCACACTTTTTGGATTTTTCCGTTTGGTTGTAAACTTCCTCAACGTAGTTTTCTCCGTTACTCGCAATTAGAAAAGAACAGTCTGGAAACCGACGACAGTGTTCCTCCCACGGTATATCACACTCTTTCCATTCTTTCAGTTCACCTGAGCAAAAGAAGCATTTTACACTATCTCCAAATTTAGGATAGTAAAAACTTGCGGTGGAAAGGAGTTTCGTAGAAACTTTACCGTTCCATTGTTTGAAACTGGATTCTCTCGCTGATTCAGTAGCAAATCGAGGTGTACCAGCACGGTCAAGTGAGATACCTAGGAGTAAAACTTCCCTAGTCGAATCCGCTCTCTGTCTAGTTCTTTGTTCTTCAATCGTATAACTTTTGACAATGGAGATGTTTTTCATTTCTTCTTCGGTTAGTTTCCCAGGCCAATACAGTTGATTATGAGCGTTAAATCCTCTAACAAAACAACAATGTGGAAAGCTTTTAGCATGTTCCTTTGTTGGATGTTCATCTTCGTCCTTCCAGTTTAGCAATACCCCTCTGCAGAAATCAAATTAAACAGGCTTGTCTTTTCCGAGATTGTAAAATCCAGCTGCTGCCATGTTTTCACCTCTGTGTGAACCCGTATGAGTCCAGTTTGTAACAAACAACTTTTTTCGATAACTCTCATCAACCACCAAAGTCTCCCTTTTATAAAAAGAGAGTTCATTGTAAATGAACTGGAAAAAATCTTTAGGGGAAAGTTCCGCAACAGTTTTTTGTAATTTTAATGACGAAGGACTACAGTGATTATCAGGATAAGTTACAATGACATAAGTCATTGCATTAATGTAGGGAAAAGAGCATTGTAAAAACAATGAGCTAGTATTGTGATAGATTTGCAAGGTTAAGCAACCGGATAACATGGACTCAGACATCCGGACTCGGTTGACAGTCACACATCATAAATAGACACCCCTTTGAGCGAGTCATAAACAGAAGAAACCCCCTACTCCCTTGTATATGGGTAGTAGAAGCAGGATGGAATTAGTGGCGAGAAGAATGCACTCTGGAAGGCTCAGGAAGTATTCAGCAAGAGCATCCGGATCCTTTGGCCCCTTCCCCCCCCCCCTTATAACCCCCTTACCCCCCAAGGACAGCCCTACCAGTAGTAATATATGAGCAGATCTCCCTACCAAGTGTTTTTTTTGTGGATTACATTCCGGGGTTAATGCAATGGGTTACGGCGTTGAATAGAGTCGCCGAGTTAATATTGTACGGTATTTAAGTGGCATTTAAGTTTTGATAATTTTTTTACCTAATTGGAACTCATATGGCATCTAGATTTTGAATGTATGGCATTTAGATTTTGAATGTATGGTATTTAAGTTTTGGTAAGTTTTTTGCATAATTCGAACTCATATAGCATCTTGAGAGAGAGAGGGAGAGAGAGAGAGGATAGAGGAGAGAGGAGAGAAGAGAGAAGAGAGAGGAGAGAGAGAAGTCTTGAGCGTAAATAATTTTTTAGTTTTTTATACATTCATATATATGGATAATTATGTACATACTTATGGGTATATTTATAGCTACATTTAATTGAAACCCTTATGACATCTTGAGTGTAAATAATTTTTTTTAGTTTCCATTCATTTATGTATATATGTATAACTATGTACACATTTATGGCTATATTTATGTCTACATTGAATAAAAATGAATCAATGTTTGATTATATACATTTATTACATAATAAGTATATTGAATGTTATAAAATATCTTGGAAAATCACTAAATTAGCCCTCTAGATGGTTAAAATTTATAGTAAATTTTGCGTAATACAAAGTACTATAGCTTGGTTTATCCACTTGAGACTACATATCATCAGCGCTCGAGAGTGAGTCTACATACCATCAACACCAAGCCCTCTTTTTAAAAAACAATTAAAAATCACGAAGTTAAGGCCGGTTCACACGATGCGTGAAAAATCACTGTACCGTGAAATGAATGTTTGTAATAGCTATAGCAGCGGCTCAGTCTCATCCTGCTGTTGTTCACACACAGCGTCTCTGTGCGATGGCGTCCTTGCTCTCAACCAATAGAATTGCAGTGTACGCAATACGCGGGATCATTGTACTACTAGTACGCACTAATGATTGAACAAGCTGAATGAATTATAATTGATTAAGTTATGAGCAGTACAAATTAAATATGGGCGTCAAAACAATCAGAACATCATGATGTATCGTGATAGAGTAAAATTTCAGTGAAATTATAAATTGTTGTGGCATAATATTTAAAATTAATACACAAGACAAGAAGAATCAATAAATGTCTGACATACATCATAGTAGATGTTAATAATGATTAATAGTTGGATAATTAAATGGTTATTATTGTTATAAAAATAAACAGTGCTAACAAATGATATGGATTGTTACTTATGACAGTCATAATAATAATAATGAATAAATAATATATTTGTTAATTAATTTAAAACTATCAATTATTAATTTTGTATACCATAATTATCACCATCAGCACTTTCACCTAGCTGGGAAATATCTGGGAGATATTGTAGTATACAATAAACACATCAAACCATTGTTTGCGGCTTTCTTCATCAATTCATCACTGATCCAATTATCAGTCGACTCTTGCTGTATGCACACAGCGCGCCCTTTGCTATTAACGATGTTTGATTGTCCAATCATCTATCGCAACGGTGACCTTTTGCTAACATTGCGGTGACAAAGTTCAACATGTTAGACATCCAACGCCCGCACTATTTCACGCCAACGAGCGCGGTTTAGGAGTGAGTAATCGCAGTTTGTTTTGTGGTGACCGCTGAAACAGTCACTGTACAGTGATTTCACGCGTCATGTGAACCGGCCTTTAGTCCTCTAGATGGTTAAAATTTACAGAATTCTCCATGAAACTTTCTCTGTTTGGTTTCATTTTTGTGTATCTAAAACAAAAAAGATTGGCATATAAATAATTTTATCTAATTTTAATTGTAGTAATAATTACATTGACCAGTTTACATTATATAAAAAAGAGAGAATAACTCACCAAGTCACATTGTCCAACTTGTTTTTGAATTAGAGGCTATCTATTGCTAAAACAAAAAATTATTTGGGGTAAAAATAACTACAACTACACTAAATTGAGTTGAAGTATTATTTACAATGGTTAGAACTTATTAAATAGAAAAGAAAATCTCTCATCAAGTTTTATCGCGTGCCTCCTCCTCTTTTTCAGCAACGTATCCTGTCTCAAAATCATCAAAGTCTCCACGTAGAAAATCTTCAAGATTATCATCATCATCAAATTCTAATATCTCTTTGTTGTACTTTGCTTGTTCGCAATATTGTCTCCAATCAATGAGACTGGGTCTGTATGAAGAGAAAAATGCGAGACTGTATTCTGTATGCCTTGAATATGTTGTTTAGCTTCTGAACCATATCTGTCTGGTATGACAAGCGTCTTCATCAGCATTTCTCCACATTTTTCAACGGTATAACAGATACAACTTACAGTCGAGTGTTCTCCTTTAAATCGATGAGGAACAAATCTATCAACAACATCTCGGTAAGGGAAAATCGCGCCAGGTTGGAAACTATTGAGGGTCTTGATGTTCAAGAAGCGTTTGAGCTGACCTTTAGTCAACGTACGCAAATATAGTGATTCCTCTTCAGAATCCTTATTGCTTAGAGGATGTATGCTAACACGTTTGACATCATACCAAAGAACACTTTTATTTTTCGGTTTTCCCTTTCTACCCAAATATACAACAATAAACGGAGGGGGTTAATTATCACAGTTGAAGTTTTTAGCTATTTCAACTGGACAGAAAAGTATTTTGGGCTCGGGTTCATTTATATCTGAAGGATCATTGTAGTGGACTTGAGAATATCAACATTCCTTCTTACTTGATGGATGTATCACATCAGACACTCGCATAATGCTTGGGATAGGAAGGTCTTCAAACGTTTTGCAAACCGGAACCTTTGGTGAGTCAATCGCTTGAGAACCTCTAGACTTGTCCAATTCCCTTGCTCTCCTTTTGTTGAGATATTCAACTGTTAAATGAGCTCTAGCTCCATTCTCCATTGTTTTCTTATCAACGAGGGTAGTTTGTTTTCTCACTATTCGTTTTAGTTTCCCTACTACTCGCTTTTTTGAAGCGGTTTTTTTTCTCTTAGGAGTTGATTTGTTGTTTCTCATATTGTTTCCTGTTGGATATGGATCTGTGCAAAGGAGCTCATCAGAAAGATCATCCATAACATTCTAAAAATAGAAGGGTGATATTTGCATGGCTGGCTAAGAGTGTAAAACTATCAATTATTAATTTTGTATACCATAATTATCACCATCAGCACTTTCACCTAGCTGGGAAATATCTGGGAGATATTGTAGTATACAATAAACACATCAAACCATTGTTTGCGGCTTTCTTCATCAATTCATCACTGTATCTTTTTTTATATATATATATGTATTTATGACAAAAGCAGTTAAGACCATAGAGTTACGGTAGACTAAGAGTGCATTTATTAAACTGTTGGGAGGTGGTGACAGACAACAAAGGCTACATTTAAATATATATATGTATTTACTTAATATCATACTTCTTTTAGCATCTCAATTGGTAAGAAATAAAATGTAATAAATTGAACAAAATATTATGAAATATTAAAAAAACAACTAAATTTTTTTTATAAATATGTGTGAAATGCTTCTAACATTAGTTCGAAAATACCTACAGAAGAAGATAGTCCTTCATCTATTTGGACATGATTATAAATATGTTTTCTGAATTTATAAAAAGTTTTTTTGTTCCACTTCATGTTATATAATTTTTCGAAAATTATTTGATTCCAAACACTTCTTTCAATTTCTTTTGAAATTCGTTAATATTGACGACTTCCACCATTAACAAAACGGTTTCGAAACAGTTTTTTTATAATGCCGTCAAAAAGTTCTGTAGATACGTCGTGTTTCTTACATCGCATCCCCATACTCATCATGTGTTGAGTTATACAGAATATTATAACTTGGAATGTCAAACGTTCTACAGATTTTTCTTCAACAACATCATTATTTATCACATACTTATGATACATTTCTGGGAGGAAGTCCTTTAAGTAGATTGGGTTTGTTGTTGTATTGTTCTAAAATACAAGCAATAAATAGATAAGTAAAATAATTAAAGGTGTTTTTTTTCAACTAGTGCTAAATGGTATTTTTATTAATTCTTACCTTTTTGTCAAGCTGAAATTCCGACTCTAGATACAATGGTTGGCTTCCTTCGTCTTGAGTATTCATTCTGAAAAAAAAACGAAAAAAAATTGTTTAATTCTTTATAATCAATTTAAAGATAGATAGGACATAAAGCCTTCAGATAGTTGTGTTAGCTAGCAGAAATAATTGTATTTTTACTCTTACCTTTATGAGGAGAGAGCTCGTAGCAGTTGCAATGGAAGTTGTAGTAGATGTTGTTCCTTCTCTCACCGTTGTTGATCTGGATGCTCTCTGTCTGAAACCCGTTGCCTCTTAAATAGCTAAACTTGCACCAATTGACACGGATTGAGTTCAATAAAAAGTGTTATTCGCGGGAATATTTGGTTTATTTTTCATGTTTTATTCGCGTGAAAATAAACTTTTTTATTCCCGCGGAGACTTTTATTGTTCTTCGCAGGAAGAAGGAACTTTTATCCATGGAAAAATGTGGTTCATTTTTCATGTTCTATTCGCATAAAAATAAATTTTTTTTATTCCCGCGAAAACATTGGTTTTTATTCGCGTGAAAATAAATTCTTTATTCTCGCGAAAACATTGGTTTTTATTCGCTTGAAAATAAATTGTTTATTTCCGCAAAAAAATTGGTTTTTACTTGCGTGAAAACAAACTCTTGGCTCCCGCGAAAGCATTTGCTTTTATTCGCGCGAAAATGAATTTTTTATTCCCGCGAAACCAACGGTTTCTATTCGCGTGAAAATAGTTTGTTTATTCCCACAAAAACTACGGTTTTTATTCGTGTGAAAATAATATTTTCATTCCCACGAAACCAGCAGGTTTTATCCGCGTGAAAATAAATTGTTTATTCCCGCAAAAACATTGCTTTTTATTCGCGTCAAAATAATTTTTTGATTCCCGCGAAAGCATTAGGTTTTATTCGCGTGAAAATAAATTTGTTTATTCCCCCGAAAACATTGGTTTTTATTCACGTGAAAATAAATTTTTTATTCCCGCGAAAACATTGGTTTTTTATTCGCATGAAAATAAATTCTCGATTCCCGCAAAAACATTTTTTTTATTCGCGTGAAAATAATTTTTTGATTCCCGCGAAAGCATTAGATTTTATTCGTGTGAAAAAAAATTTTGTTTATTCCCGCGAAAACATTGGTTTTTATGCGCATGAAAATAAATTGTTTATTCCCACGAAAACAACGGTTTCTATTCGCGTGAAAATAAATTATTTATTACCGCAAAAGCATTGGTTTTTATTTGCGTGAAAATAAATTATTTATTCCGGGAAAACATTTGTTTTTATTTGGGTGAAAATAGTCTTTTTATTCCCGCAAAATCATTGGTGTTCTTCCGTAAAAACAATGCTTCATTAATGTAACCTTATGATAAATGGGATGATTTCAGCTATATAAGAAGCACTGTTTTCACACAGAAAACATTCACTTCAACATTAGCAACTGAAGGAGCAAGATCTACTATATCATCATCTACTGCAACTACTAGAAGGTCTTTCTGTATTAAGGTAAATCAACTTGCTATATATATATATACATATATATATATATATATATATATATATATATATATATATATATATATATATATATATATATATATATATATATATATATATATATATATATATATATATATATATATATATATATATATATATATATTCAAATTAGTTTGAAAAAAAATCAAAATCATAACATGGATTTTTATTTTATCTTTCAGAATGTCAAAACAAGACAAGCAAGAACCTTCACGAGACAAGATGGTGGTTGATGGCAAGGTACTTCTTCAACGCACTAAGATTCCCTTTCAAAATGCCAGAGACAATACCCTGTCAGCTCTCATCATCAAAAGCGCCGCTCTGTTAAGTACTCTATCTCCGGCTTCCCGAAAAAAAAACAGTGAAAGCATAGTCGAAGTTGAGGATTTACCAATACCAACAGCTATGCAGGTGTTTGCCTTCGAATTCCATGATGAAACGAACTGCACCATCATCTAAAACTATAAAAATGATGGAAAGATAGAGTGAAGAGCACTATTCCATCGGAGGCAGGATTACTTGTTGATGAAGCTTCGCAAATAAGACCATTGATTTTGATCTACATTGGGGTTGAAAAGACTGGAAAAGCAAATTTTCGCGCTGCTACAGAAACAGGATGTACTCTGAGGATGAAAAATGCATTTGATGTATTACCAGGGAAGAGTATGAGACAAATCAATGCTTATTTCGAGGTAGCTCGTTTCCAGGATTTTCCTACAGATAGCCTCATATGTTTCCAAAACCCTGAAGTGATAACAAAATCTGATAGACGATGGAATGGGGATGAAGAGACTTTTTTAGTTCAATACATAAGTGTCGTAGATGAAGAATTACTGATCGGAGATATGCGCATTCCTCTTCAAATAGGTTCTGCTGTGACATCGGAAAGATGTGGAGTTATTCTGTTCAAGGAGCTAAGTCGAAACGCAGACAATTCAATTTTCCACAACATCAGTGTACTCGCAGCTCATCAGGCCCTTGTCCAAGCCTTTGAACTGACTGATAATTTAAACTCTCATGATTTTCTCAACTACTTCGATGATGCTGAAAAAGAAAACTGTCCAGAACAAGAGCTCGAGAAGCTAATCTATAACTCAAGGGAATCATATCACTATAGGTGAGTTTTATTAATTTTTACCATAAATTAAAAAAAAATTATTTTTGTGAAAATCTTGTGTATTTTGTGTATTTTGTGTATTATTTTGTGAAAAAAATGCTTAATTTCTTACATAAATGACTAAAGTAAAACGATTTATCACGTAAATTATCAACTCATGAAAACTTTTTGTGAAATATTTTTAAATTATATATATTCCGGATGAAAAAAGGACTTTTTCGTGTGTAATCAGTGTATTTTTTTACATAGAAGTTGAAAAAATAACACAAGTTTATAATTATTTTACAAAAAATGCTTAATATCATACGTAAATAGCAACAGTAAAACAATTTATCACGTAAATGATCAACTCATAAACCTTTTTTGTAAAACATTTTTAAATTATATCTATTCCGGATGAAAAAAGGACTTTTTTGTGTGTAATCAGTGTACTTTTTTTACATTGAAGTTGAAAAAAAAACAAAAGTTAAAAATTATTTTACAAAAATGCTTAATTTCTCACGTAAAGAACAACAGTAAAACAATTTATCACGTAAATGATCAACTCATGAACATTTTTTGTAAAACATTTTTAAATTTAATATAATCCGGATGAAAAAAAGGACTTTTTCGTGTGTAATCAGTGTATTTTTTTGCATAGAAGTTGAAAAAAATAGCAAAAGCTTATAATTATTTTACATTAATTTTTAATCATACTATACTACTAAATCACTTTTTATTTTAGTCCAGTATGGGATAAAAAGTATGCAAAATAAGGGACTTCCTCCCTACAAAAAAGAATGAGCAGAACAATGTAACTTGGTAAGTTATTTCCCTGTTCTATATAATGTAAACCATCTAATCTAGCCAAGAGTAAAATTCAAATTCGATAAATTTATTTATATAATGAATAATTTTAGTTCATTATGGAATCAAAAAGTACACAGAATACAGGACTTCCTCCCTGAGATATATCATATATCATCAGCACATAAAAGAATATATTGTCCAGGAAAATGCAATGTAACAATTGATATTGTAAGCTATTTTAGTTTGTCTTACACAAAACTTACTGTAAAACAGTTTTAAGAATGTGAAAAACTAGATATGGTGTTTTCTATTACAATTATTTCCCCAATACTGTAAATTTTAATTATCTAGAGGAGTAATTTGGTGATTTTTGATGGTTTTTTAAAAAAACGATGAAAACTATCTATTTGAATGATTATTTAAAAAAAAAAGGTTAAAAGAAAAGGTATGTAATAAAACCCTGTTTTCAAACATAAAAAATTGAAAGGAAGGTGTAGGATAAAACCCTCGCTCAAAAAAATTAATGAAAATTGAATGGAATAAAAGAATATTTTACCAAATACCGAATTTTTATTGTAAATATATAGTAATAATCTCTATAATATCATTGGCAAAATTTATTGTAAAACGGTTTTAAGAATGTCAAAAACTAAATATGGTGTTTATATTGCAATCATTTCCCAAATAGTGTAAATTTTAATTATCTAGCGGAGTAATTTGGTGATTTTTGATGGTTTTTTTTTAAAAAAATAATGAAAACTATACACTTAAATGTTTATTTTTAAAAAAGTTGAAAGAATAAAACCCTGCTAGTAGTAATATATGAGCAGATCTCCCTACCAAGTGTTTTTTGTGGATTTGACTCCGGAGTTAATGCAATGGGTTACGGCGTTGGATGGATTCGCCGAGTTAACATTGTATTTCATTTGAGGGGCATTTGAGTGGCATTTGAGTGGCATTTAAGCGGCATTTGAGTTTTGATTATTTTTTTACTTAATTTGAACTTATATGGCAAATAGATTTTTGAATGTATGGCATTTAAGTTTTGATAGTTTTTTTATATACTTATATACATAATTCTAACTCATATGGCATCTAAATTTTTGAATGTATGGCATTTAGGTTTTGATAATTTTTTTACATAACTCAAACTCATATGGTATCTTGAGAGAGAGAGGGGAGAGGAGAGATGGGAGATGAGAGAGGAGAGAGAGAGGAGAGAAAGGAGAGAGAGAGAAGAGAGATTTTTTAGTTTTCTATACATTCATGTATATATGGATAATTATGTACATATTTATGGATATATTTAAATCTACATTGAATAATATACATTTATTACATATTAAGTATATTGAATACTATAAAATTAAATTGAATAAATACATTGATTAAAAATGAATAATTATATGATTATATACATTTATTACATGATAAGTAGGGAAAATCTCCCCATATAATATAGCTAGAGTCAGTAAATACTAAGTAATACAAAGCACTACAACTTGTAATAAATACTAAGTAATAACAGTTAATGCATAGTTTGTTCCTTTACATCGATGTCTTTGATGTACTGATGTTATATCTTAGGAAGGAAGACCTCTGTTCTATGTGCTTTTAATTTCGTAATGAACTAAAATAAAAACGTTATGTATTAGTATAGAATGGTTAAGCAAAAATGTAAAATAATTACATGAATTTGAATTTTAGTTCTAGTTACATTGGATAGTTTACATTATATAGAAAAAGGAAATAACTCACCAAGTTACATTGTTCAGCTTGTTCTTTCTTGAGCATTATTTTCACCAAGTGCTTTTGATTCTCTTTCATCTATCTAAAACAAAACAACAAATACTTGCTTTATAAATATGTTGTAAAAATTACACTAATTACACCAAAAAAGTACTTTTTTTACCTGGAAAATGTATATATTCAACATTTTGTTGTAAAAAATACACTAATTACACCAAAAAAGTCCTTTTTTTTACCTTGAAAATGTATATATTCAGCATTTTGTTGTAAAAAAATACACTAATTACATGAAAAAAGTCCTTTTTTCACCTGGAAAATGTATATATTCAGCACTTTGTTGTAAAAAAATACACTAATTACATCAGAAAAAGTCCTTTTTTCACCTGGAAAATGTATATATTCCGTATTTTGTTGTAAAAAAATACACTAATTACATCAGAAAAAGTCCTTTTTTCACCTGGAAAATGTATATATTCAACATTTTGTTGTAAAAAATACACTAATTGCACCAAAAAAGTATTTCTTTACCTGGAAAATGTATATGATCAGCATTTGGTTGTGAAAAATACACTAATTTCCTCAAAAAAGTCTTTTTTTCACCTGGAAAATGTATATATTCAGCATTTTGTTGTAAAAAGTACACTAATTCCACCAAAAAAGTCCTTTTTTCACCTAAAAAATGTATATATTCAGCATTTTGTTTAATTTATGGTAAAAATTAGCAAAACTCACCAATATTGATATGATTGCATTGAGTTATAGATTAGCTTCTTGAGCTCTTGTTTTGGACAGTTTTATTTTTCAGCATCATCGAAGTAGAATCCATGTAGTTTGAGGAGTCTTCATTGGTTTAGTATCATCTAAGTAGGTGGTAGATCTTGAAAGGAATTCTTGCTGTATTGGAGAAGTATGCTGTCTTCGAAATCCATGTAGTTTGAGTCCTCATTGGTTTGGTATCATCTAAGCAGGTAGTAGATCTTGAAAGGAATTCTTGCTGTGTTGGAGAAGTATGCTGTCTTCAAAATCCATGTAGTTTGAGTCTTCATTGGTTTGGTATCATCTAAGTAAGTGGTAGAACTTGAAAGGAATTCTTGCTGTGTTGGAGAAGTGTGCTGTCTTCAAAATCCATGTAGATTGAGTCTTCATTGGTTTGGCATCATCTAAGTAGGAGAGAAAGTCATGTTGTGTAACATCTTTAAAGGGGTTCTTGGTGTGTCGGAGAAGTGTGTCGTCTTCAAAATCCATGTGGTTTGAGTCTTCATTGGTTTGGTATCATCTAAGTAGGTGGTAGATCTTGAAAGGAATTCTTGCTGTGTTGGAGAAGTGTGCTGTCTTCAAAATCCATGTAGTTTGAGTCTTCATTTTCATTGGTTTGGTATCATCTAAGTAGGTGGTAGATCTTGAAAGGAATGTCTTCAAAATCCATGTAGTTTGAGTGTTCATTGGTTTGGTATCATCTAAGTAGGTGGTAGATCTTGAAAGGAATTCTTGCTGTGTTGGAGAAGTGTGCTGTCTTCAAAATCCATGTAGTTTGAGTCTTCATTGATTTGGTATCATCTAAGTAGGTGGTAGATCTTGAAAGGAATTTTTGCTGTGTTGGAGAAGTATGCTGTCTTCAAAATCCATGTAGTTTGAGTCTTCATTGGTTTGGTATCATCTAAGTAGGTGGTAGATCTTGAAAGGAATTCTTGCTGTGTTGCAGAAGTATGCTGTCTTCAAAATCCATGTAGTTTGAGTCTTTATTGATTTGGTATCATCTAAGTAGGTGGTGTTTGCCATCTTAACTATCCAATCTAAAAAGACAAAAAATAAAAAATATTTTAAAAAATGTGAGCTATTTATTATTATTTAATCGTAATACAAAGAATATAACATTTTTATCAATATCCAAAGACAGGGTTTGTAACACAAACGGATTTGGTTGTAGGAGGCTATTTTCTCCATAGTGCAAGTAGGTGGGTTTTTCAACTAGTGGTAAATAAATATTTATTATTATTTTATTATTTAGATCACAAGACTTGAACAAAATTCAATAAAGTAACAATGAAAACCAAATGAAATCACAATAATATTAACAATAATAATAAGAATAATAATAATAATCATCAGTAAAAATTATTTTTCATATTAAATACAATGAATAATAACTGTTATATGTTGATAATAAAGTAAAACAATACAATAATGAAAGTTGTAATCATTTTTTGGCTGTAAAGTTCAAAATCAACCTGTCGTTCAAGATGTCATTTAAGACTAACCTATTTTTTCTCTCGGACCTACGACAATTCTGTCAATCAATGCCAAAAGACTGCGATCTTGAGCGGAAACAGGATAGGTTCTATGAGCATGAAATTATATAGGAGTGATACTTCTATGGTCAGGCCATATCGTAATAGGAGGATAACTCCAGAGTGCAACTAGTTGAGTTTTTCAACTAGTGTTAAATAATTATTTATTTTTTCTTATGTTAATACAGAAAATCTCCTAGTAGTTGTAGTAGATGTTGATCCTTCAGTCACTGTTGTTGAAGTGGATGCTTTCTGTGTAAAAGCGGTGCTTGTTATATAGCTAGGTTGTACTAAGTTGTACTAGGTACCGATTGACACGAGTTGATTCCAATGAAAAGCCTTTATAATATATAAGCAGGTCTTTACGCAGAAAACTCACATGAAAACTAAAAAAAATAAAAAACATTCTTCGTGGGAGTTTTCCGTCTTATATGTTATAAAGGCTTTACGCAAAAAATGACGCGGAAACTGAAACTAATAACAAAGTTCTTCGCGGGAGTTTTCCTTTTTATAAGTCATAAAGGTTTTACACGGAAAACTCACCCGAAAAGTGAAACAGTAAAAAAATTATCGTCGCGGGAGTTTTCCTTCTATATACTATAAAGGCTTTACACGGAAAACTCACGCGAAAACGGAAAATAGAAAACAATTTCTTCGCGGGAGTTTTCCTTCTTTTATGTTATAAAGGCTTTATGCAGAAAGTTCATGCAACTTTTTTTACCGTAAGTTTTCCGCGTAAGGCCTTTATATTACATAGAAGGAAAACTCCCGCGAAGAAGTTTTTTTATTTTTTTCGTTTTCGCGTGAGTTTTTGCATAAAGCTGTTATGACACATAAGAAGGAAAACTCCCGCTAAGAAGTTTTTATTGAGTTTCGGTTTTCGCGTGAGTTTTTTGCGTACAGCCTTTATAACATATAAGATGGAAAACTCCCGCGAAGAATGTTCTTTATTTTTTTAGTTTTCGCGTGAATTTTCCTGCTTATATATTATAAAGGCTTTTCATTGGAATCAACTCGTGTCAATCGGTACCTAGTACCTAGTACAACCTAGCTATATAAGAAGCACCGCTTTTACACAGAAAGCATCCACTTCAACAACAGTGACTGAAGGATCAACATCTACTACAACTACTAGGAGACTTTCTGTATTAAGGTAAGAAATAATAAATAATTATTTAACACTAGTTGAAGAGCTCAACTAGTTGCACTATGGAGTTATTCTCCTATTACGATATGGAGTCGTTCTCTTGACCATAGAAGTATCTCTCCTAGATAATTTTATGCTCATAGAACCTATCCTGTTTCCGCTCAAGATCGCAGTCTTTTAACATTGATTGACAGAATTGCTGTATGTCCGAGAGAAAAAATAGGTTAGCATATTAAATGATGCCTTGAACTACAGGTCGATTTTGAACTTTACAACCAAAAAATGATTAAATTTTCAATATTGTATTATTTTACTTTTTTATCAGCATAAAATAGTTATTATTCATTGTAAAAATAAATAATTAGAGCCTTTTACTAGTGTCAGTGTTAAATAATTATTTCTTATTTTTTACCTCAACCCTATTTAGAGTCCTCTTAGTGGTTGTCGCGATCTAAATAATAAAATAATAATAAAAAACTATTTTCAAAGAACTAGATGATTTAATTGACTACAGACAAATAATTATTTTAGCACTTCTTACCTCGATGCTGGTTGCTTACATGTTGTTTCATTGCTATAGCGGCAGGAGTGTTGATGTTTGAGCAGGAAGATGTATCATTAAAGGTGTTAGGACTGGGTCTTCTATCATCAATGTGAATGCCGTTGGTGGTGGAATTGGTGGTTCTAGTGGAGATAGTGTCGATGTTGTTGGTAGTTGTAGTTGGTTCAATATGGAGCTTAGGAAGTGCTTTGGAGTGTGACGTCATCATACCTGCAAAAAAAGTAAAAGAACTTAGTTTAATGATGTAAATATACTGAAATTATTATAGTGTTAAATAATTATTTATTATTTATTTTAAAAATAAATAATTAGATGTTAAATAGTTAGTGTTAAATAATTATTGACTAATTTTTACCTCATCACCACTTAGAGCCAGATGATTCAATTAACTAAAGACAAATAATTATTTTAGCATTTCTTACCTTGATGCTGGATGGTCTCCTAGTAGCTGTAGTAGATGATGCTTCTCCGCTTGCTGTTGAAGAACTGGATGCTTTCTGTGTGAAAACAGTGGCCCTTAAATAGCTAAAGTTGCACTGATTAAACCCTATGAATCAGCATTTTTTCCAATGCTTTCGCGGGAATAAAAACTATTTTTTTCGCGTGAATAAAAAACAGTGTTTTCGCGGGAATAAATACTTTATTTTCACGCGGATGAAAACCGTTGCTTTCGCGGGAATAAAAATTTTATTTTCACGCGGATACAAACCAATGCTTTTGCGGGAATAAATAATTTATTTTCACGCGAATGGAAACCGTTGCTTTCGCGGGAATAAATAATTTATTTTCACGCGAATGGAAACCGTTGCTTTCGCGGGAATAAATAATTTATTTTCACGCGAAAGGAAACCGTTGCTTTCGCGGGAATAAATAATTTATTTTCACGCGAATAGAAACTGTTGCTTTCGCGGGAATAAATAATTTATTTTCACGCGAATGGAAACCGTTGCTTTCGCGGGAATAAACACTTTATTTTCACGCGAATACAAACCGTTGCTTTCGGCGGAATAATAATTTATTTTCACGCGAATAGAAACCGTTGCATTCGCGGGAATAACTAACTTATTTTCACGCGAATGGAAACCGTTGCTTTTGCGGGAATAAAAAATTTATTTTCATGCGAATAGAAACCGTTGCTTTCGCTGGAATAAATAATTTATTTTCACGGGAATAGAAACCGTTGCTTTCGCGGGAATAAATAATTTATTTTCAGGCGAATGGAAACCGTTGCTTTCGCGGGAATAAATAATTTGTTTTCACGCGAATAGAAACCGTTGCTCTCGCGGGAATAAATAATTTATTTTCACGCGAATGGAAACCGTTGCTTTCGCGGGAATAAATACTTTATTTTCATGTGAATGGAAACCGTTGCTTTCGTGGGAATAAACAGTTTTTATTCCCGCGAAAGCATTGGAAAAAATGCTGATTCATAGGGTTTAATCAGTGCAACTTTAGCTATTTAAGAGCCACTGTTTTCACACAGAAAGCATCCAGTTCTTCAACAGCAAGCGGAGAAGCATCATCTACTTCAGCTACTAGGAGACCATCCAGCATCAAGGTAAGAAATGCTAAAATAATTATTTGTCTTTAGTTAATTAAATCATCTGGCTCTTAATGGTGATAAGGTAAAAAATAATCAATAATTATTTAACACTAGTAGAAAGCTCTAATTATTTATTTTTAAAATAAATAATTATTTAACACTAGTTGAAAAACTCAATTAGTTGCGATACGGATTTGTCCTCCATTTTCGCCTCTAGACATAAATTTAACTTTACTAGATAATTTTATATGCACAGTGTCTAAGCTATTCACTTGCAAGAACGCAAGCTGTGTCATTGAAAAATCTGTCTGTTTGTCCAAGCGGTTTAAATTATTTATTATTAAAAAAATCGAACCTCAATCAGAATTCACTCCTAGGTAATTTATCCTTACTAGATAGTTTTATGCTAATAATGTCTGAGCTATTTCTTTGTAAGATCGCAGACTTTGACATTAACAAAATTGTGTGTCTGTCCGAGCACTAGTAAAGTAACCGACTGTGATTATTTATTATTAACAAAATAAAAAATAATTATTTAATGCTAGTTGAACCTAGATATAAATTTATCTCTACTAGATAGTTTCATACTCACACAAACTGTTTCTTCGCTACTTTATGTATATGTAGATAAAGCCAATCAAAAAAATGAATCAATTGTAACAATCAATTTTTTTGTGTTTTGTAGGCACAATGCCTACTTTGGACTCTTGTTTGAGACAAAACGCAGTAGCAGCAAAGGCTATAAACATCTGGATAAGATCCAATTGAAGTAACTGCAGATAACTAAAGGAATAACATGTACTACAGCATACAGAGTGAACAAGGTGTGTGTAGATTATTCCTCAGTCTCATTACACTACTATTACTAAGAATTATTGTAGGTGTTGGATAAAAGATTGAGCAGTAATTTTAATAAATTCTAACCATTGTAAATAATACTTCAACTCAATTAAAAGAATTAATGAAAATTGAATGGAATAATAGAATATTGTGCAGGATTTTATGGTGACGCAGCCAGTCACCTCGGTAGCACACCTGCACCCTCTAGGTAGCAGAGTCGTTGCCTTCTCAAGCAAGCCTGCTGCCAGCTCGGCCTCCTTAACGTCCGCCCTTCAGCATTACTGCCAAAGGTAGGCCGCGGTAGGCGAGAGTCTGTCAGGCAAGTCTGCCTCGAGCCTACTACTCGTCGTACAACACTGTTGCTGCCAGACCTAGTAGGTCGTCAGAGCTGGTTGTCCAGTAGAGTAGTAATGTAGAAATAGTGAAAGAATCAAGACTAAAGCTTGAGAGAGTGTTGAGCTATATGTATTCTCAAAGGAATTGTCTAGCTATGCCTCGCGGTGAACACTGATTATTGTGAGGCATAGCAGCTCTATTTATATAAAGCGTTATGTAACATACAGTACAGTCAAGCCATAGAACAACAGTCAATGCCTTTAATACAAAAGGTAGAGTAAATAATAATTAATATAAATGTACGAGTTCGTGCGATATAACTTGACTCGCTATAATGTCTTTCCAGGCGCCGTGTTACATATTTCCTGTACACTATCCCCCCATCGGTCGTCACAGGGGACCAATAAAGAAGTACAGGGGAGGTGACTGCCAAAACAACTACAGCAATGTTATGCTTGAATAAAAATATAAAATATAATAATTGGTAAGGTACATAGAACACTACGAGATAGAACTATGCAGACAGAATAAGGTGAGGTTAATACAGCCTAGGTAAGTGGCTCATGTTGCAGCGTTAATGTCGCTTAAGTTTTTGCTCAATTGAGCGTATTTGCTGTTTCACCTCTTGCGCTCTTTGTAATAGCTTGTATGCATCGGTGGTCAGCTGTTCCAGCTCCTCTTTCTTTCTGTCTAGTCTCCTCTCTTCCTCTACCCTGTATTGCTGGTAGGTACTGCTGTGTGTTGGTCTGTCTCTCCTGCTACTGGTATACGCTATGGTAGATTGCAGGGTTGTGGGGAGAGGCTCTTTCTGTTGCTTTCTTGGTATGCGGTAGGTGACTTGTCTTGTATGGTCTTCCGACCGGTCTCTTGCCTCCTTGTGCTCCTTATGCTCCCACTTCCGTGGGTTCGTGCCTGCCTGGCAGGTATCCTTGCGCCCGTCGTTGCTGGCAGAGCGACGTTTGGGCGGTCTGTCGGGGCTGCTGGCTTGTACTGGCTCGCCGAGCCGTTCTTGAATGGTGCTCGTCCTCTTTACTGGTGCTGCGGCCGTGGGTTTATTGGTCAGTACTGCCTGCGGCCGTCCAAATGGTGGTGGCTGCGGCCAAGTCATGAACTTGGCAAACTCAGCGTATGAGTTCGCATCGACCTCGTATAGAGGCGCAGCTGGCCCTCCGTGTGAGATGGCTTTGTTCTGCTTTGTGACGTGTTTCCTGGCCGCATCTCTAGAACTGGATTTTTTGCCACACGTGCGAAAATAAAATGCGTAATGCTGATGGGCATGGTAGACGACTCTCTTACGAGAGTTCTCATACCCGCATTCAGTGCATTTCCAGGTATCCTCGTCGTCGACTCCCTTCTTTACCACTATCTTATTTAATGCATCCAGCGTCGCCGCCGATAGCCAAGTGGTCTTTGACAGAGTACTTTCTTTCCTCTGAGGCTCCTCTACTGTCTTTGTGTCATCGTCTGCAACAGACAGTTTATTTATTCTAACTACTGCCTGTGCCTGCCGTCGTTGCATGACTACTTCTTTGCTAGCCACTCTGTTTACACAAAGTGGCTGACGCTTTTCTAATTCACTCGCAACCTCCATTAGAAATTCCTCACCCATAATCTCCTCTTCTGCTAAGGGGTCCTCCGTGATAGAGAGATCCGCTGGGTTTTCTTTCCTTTCTCTCATCCTGGCAACTGCTGTCTGTGCTATGGTAATTAATTGTTCGGTGGACAGAAGTGAAATGGCTTGTTGTCGTGGTGACTTCGTAGCTGCGAATGGCAGTGCCTCACTTTGAGTGAGAGAAGGCTGCCTCACTTTCGAGTTATCATATGCGTGATTGGAGGATTTTGATTCTCCCTCTCCTACGTCACCTGCACACGTGACCATCTTTGCCGCTGGCGAGTGGTTTTCTTGGAGCGAACATTTACGCATCCAAGGCGCTCCATTTATCATAGAGTGCTCGTTGTTGTTTCTGTTTTCCAACACTCTAGGTATAGAGTTATGTTGGGTGTGAGCTCCTCCTGTCATTTGTTCGTTGGAATAAAGAGAAAGATCGTTAGCTGTGGTAAGTTTATCTTTCTCTACTGCATTTGTTTGCATTGCCAGTTTTCTCCAATATTTTTTCGCATTTTCTAGCGAACTGGGCAGCCCCTCGTCCTCTGAGCACTTTTTTAACTCTAGTAATAATTTTCTTGGAGTATTATGGTGCTCAGAAACGGACGAGTATGGTTCCACCACTGCTGAAAACTGCAAATGACTGTCTCTCGGGCATGGTAACTCTTCTGCCATCTGATAACACTGGTAATCAGCCAGTTTTGACGGCGGCCTAGTATTTCTCTTAGGCCTGCCCGTCTCTGCTGGCCTCTCACTAGTAGTTGGTTCACCACTCGTCATCTCTTGGCTATCAGTACCATCCCTTATGTCTGTCTCCACCTCTGCGTTATTGGTGTCATTGTCGATGGTAATGGGGGTATGAGGAGAGGGTGGATTGAGCACGCCATTGTCTGGTAATGCTGGCCATTCCCTGTCTCTCTCCCACTGTTCTTGTCTGCTCAACCTGGAGGTATCGGCGGGTGGTGTCTCCCAACCTCTACCTGCCGACTGCCGGGGGGCAGCTGGCCTAGTCGCTTGCTCTAGTAGAGCTGGCAACTGGTTCAGCTGGCGCTCTAAAGCGTGTAGGTCTGGCTGGGCGATGACATCATCTCTAGGCGCTCTCTGTGGTTCTGCTGGCTGTGTAGCAGGGTCTGGTGGCTGCCTGATGTCAGGTATCCGGGGGCGTCCCCTTGGCCTGGCTGCTCCCCTCATATTCGGGCGCAGGGCGGCCTCTCTGTTGGTGGGTGCTCTACCTACAGGCTCGTGGCAGGGGCGATACTCCTTCAATCGCCGCTCATTCTGCACTGATGTCTGCCCATCCTTCTCTATTTTATATGTATGGTTCGGGTAAGCCTCCACCACCCGGTACGGTCCAACAAAGCTGGGCTGTAACTTGGGGTTGCTACCCTTCACCCGCCGTTTATTCTCCAATACCACTAGGTCATCGGGCATATAGAGTAACGGCTCTTCCGTGTCGTCCTGCCTGACCTCTGCCTGTTGCTCTCTGAGCAGGTCGTGAGCCGCTTTCAGGTCCTCTTGCATCTGAAGAGCGTACTCAGTCACCAACTGCTTGTCCGTGTCTGCGGGCCTACCATCCAGCTGGTCGGGAAGTCTGACCTCCCGACCCAACATGAGGTAGTTGGGCGTCTCTCCCGTTGCGGAGTGTGGGGTGCCGCGGAAAGCCCTCATTATCTGAGGCAACAGCAAATCCCACTCCTCTTGCCCGCGCCTGAGCAGGAGTGTTCGCAGGGAGTCACCCAGCGTCCGGTTCTGCCTTTCCACTACCCCGTTACCCTGTGGGTGGTAGGGTGTGGTACGTGTCTTGTCGACATTCCACAGGACACAGAGCTCAGCCATGAGTCGTGACTCGAACTGCGCTCCCTGGTCCGTGTGGAGTTCCTCTGGCAGTCCCCAGTAGCAGAACACCCTTTCATCAAGAGCCGTAGCGACCGTAGGGGCGGTGGCGTCCGGAATGGCAATGGCATCGTGCCATCGCGTGAAGTGGTCGGATAGCACCAAGACCCACTTATTCTTCCGCCTGGTCTCTGGGAGAGGTCCAACCAGGTCCACGGCTACCTTTTGAAAAGGCCTGCCGGCGAACAACCTCTGTCTCTCCTGGACTGGCTGTACTCCCCCTCTCTTGGCTACTTGGCAGACCTCGCAGGACTTGACCAGTCTGCGTACCTCAGCGGACATCCCTGGCCAGTACCAGTTGAGCTGGATTCGATTTCTGGTGCGATTTACACCAGCATGGGACAGCCCATGCGTGTCCCATATCACCTGTCGGCGCCGGGACGACGGGCAGACCGCGCATAGCCTGGTCCGACCCTTGGGGGCTATCTGCATAGTCAGAGTACCATCTGGCTGCACCGCCATGGCCTCCTTACGACTGTAGAGTGCCCGCAGCTCTCTACTCCCCTCTTCCAACTCTCTCCTGGTCACTGGTCTGCCACCGCTGATTTCCTGGTACATCCTGGCCACTGGGTTTTGACCCGTACGCTGTTGTTCGACCAGTTCCATACTGGTGACTACACACAGCTCTGGCGTGTCTGCCTTTGCCTCTAGGCTCTTCTTCGGTACAGGATTTTCTTGCCGGTTTCTTGGTCGCACGTCCTCTGAGAAAGGAGGCCTCGCTAACTGGAGTTCGGATCCAGGGGCCCTGGCAAGCTCAGCGTGGGTTGGTCCACCATCACGCTGCTCTATGGCACTGCACTGACGGCAGTCCATACATGGTTCGCGTCTGCTCAAACCATCAGCATTCCCATGCTGTGTGCCAGCCCTGTGCTCGAGTTTGTATACAAACTCGGCGAGAATCTCCAGCCACCTCGCAATCTGGTTGGACGGCTCCTTCCGCCGGCACAGCCACCTTAAGGATGCGTGGTCGGTGCGGAGCTTGAACTCTCGACCGTAGAGGTACGGTCGAAAGTGTTTGACTGCTTTTACGACAGCCAGTAGCTCGCGCCGAGTCACGCAGTAGTTCCGTTCGGCGGGTGCTAGGGTTTTGCTATAGTAAGCAATGACCCTTTCCTGTCCGTTCTGTACCTGCGACAGCACTGCCCCTAATCCAACGGCGCTGGCGTCCGTGTCCAGGATATAGGTCTTGGCAGGGTCTGGGTAGCCTAGTACTGGTGCTTGCACGAGTCCCTGCTTCAGGCGCTCAAAGGCCACCTGCTCTTCCTCTCCCCATCTCCAGGGGGTGTCCTTGCTGGTCAAGACAGTCAAGGGTTTAGCAGTGGTGGCGTACCCAGGCAGATACTGCCTGTAGTACCCTGCTGTACCGAGGAAAGCTTGCAGTCCTTTGATGTCTCGGGGAGGTGCCCATTCGGCTACGGCTTGTACCTTCTCCGGGTCAGTGGCGACGCCCTCCGCACTCACTACATGCCCCAGGTATTTGACCCGTTGCTGCAGTAGCTCGCACTTGGACGGCTTGACCTTAAGGTTGGCCTGTTGCAGCCTACTCAACACCTCTCCCAGCCTCTGCAGGTGGGTCTCGAAGTCGGGTGCGATCACAATCACATCATCCAGGTAGAGCAGCAACGTCTTCCAGTGCAGCCCTTGCAGCACTCGTTCCATCAAACGCTGGAACGTGGCGGGGGCTGAGGTCAACCCGAAGGGCAGCACCTTCCAACGCCACAGCCCACTCCTGGTGATAAATGCCGACTTCTCCTTGGCGTCTGCATCGAGCGGCACCTGCCAGTATCCACTGGTCAGGTCCAACGTGCTAAAATACTTGCTGCCAGCTAGGGCGTCAAGTGACTCGTCTATCCTAGGTATAGGATAGGCGTCCTGCCTAGTGACATCGTTTAGCCTCCGGTAGTCGATGCAGAACCGCCACGTGCTGTCTTTCTTGCGTACAAGCACCACCGGGGAACTCCATGCCCCGTCTGCGGGCTCAATCAGCCCCTTCTCTAGCAGGTCTTTTACTTGCCGTTCAGCTTCAGCCTCTTTCTCAGGCCCCAGCCTGTGAGGAGGCAACCGAACCGGTCTGGTGCCTTCGGCAACTGGAATGGCATGCTCTACAAGGTCAGTACGGCCGATGTCTCCGCAATTTTTGCTAAACACGGCCTCGTACTTCCTAAGCAATCCCCTCAACTGTTCCATCTGTTGCTCGTCCCTGCACCCTCTGCTCGCCTGCTCGTACAGTTCCACCAAGTGGTCAGGTACTGGTGAACCTGTCGGGTCCGACCCGGTTGGGACCCCGGGAGTGGTATGCTGTACCTCATCGGCCGCTACCCCCGTGAACGTTCCGATAACCTCGCCAGCTGGCAGGCTTATCACGTTCGGGGTAGGGTTGAGGCATCGGACCAACACCCGTCCTTGTTCATCCGGCGAGTTTACGCTCGTAGCCAAAGGTAGGCTCCCTGGTAAACTCTGGATCACGCCCTGTGGACAGTAGCTCCGTGCGGTAAGGTGACACGGTATGGTAGCCTCTGTCTGTGGGGGGATCTCTGTTTTCCGAAGCACCTGGACTTTGGAGATCAGTGCCCTCCCATAACGGTCGGTGCACACCAGCTCTCGGTCCTGCATGACCAGCACTGGTTGATCAAAGCCCATCCGGCACTTCTGGTTAGCCAAGAATGGCATCCCCAGGATGACATCCTCGCTAATCTGCGTGACGACGAACGTCTCTGTATACGCCACAGACCGTACTCGTCCTGACACACTGAGCAGACCGTAGAATGGGAGCTTAGTCCCATCTGCCATTAAACCATGGGAGTCGTACTCTTGCAGTGTGGCTTTCCGGCTGTCTGGTAGCTTGTCGTACACGCTTTTTGATAGCAGGTTGGTATTGCAACCTGTGTCTATCAGGTAGGTCACGGTCTTCCCTTCCACCTTGCCCGGCAGATAGTAGCTGGACTTATGGGGTCGTTCCATCTGGTTTACACAAGATGTGAGAGGGGTAGCCTCTGCTGGCAGTCCAGGCGACACTTGGGGCTCTCTCCTGTCCAAGGCAGGAGTCTGCACCCGTTTGCGCCACTGCTTGGCCTCTGCGGGCAGTCCAGGCGACGCTGAGGGCTCTCTCCTGTGCTGAGCAGGAGTCTGCACCTGTCTTCGCCACTGCGCTGCTGGCCTCTTTCTCTCTGTGTATGTTTCAGTGGAGACTGACGGCGGTTCCTCATCGTCTGATGAGTCTACGTCTAGGGCGGACAGGTCGGCAAACCTGTTCTGGGTCAGAACCGAGACCGGTTGTGGTAGGGGTGGAGCGTAGGCTGGATGCCTGACCTCCTGCCACCCATCCTGGGTCTGTCTTCCAGGCCTATCTGGTTTCTTGGTTCTTTGGGCCCATCTGCAGCCAGTAGGTCTCCCTACTGCTGCGGGCCGGTTGCGTTTCCCTGGTAGGTGTCCTGACGGCACTCCCTCTGGGTGTGCCCCAGCTTCTGGCACTTCCAGCACTTGACGACCCTTTTGGGTGGTCGAGCGGGTGTGCTGTCTGGCTGGGTCGTCTTCAGGGTGGCCACCTGCTGTGTGAGTGCGCTAAGGGCCTTAGCCAGCGTCTCCAGGTGGGCTTCTACTCCAGGGGTTGCTCCTTGAACCTTGACTTGCTGGCACTCCTCTCCCTCCTCCATCTCTACCGTCCGAACCTTAGGTCCGGTGTAGGTGGGCTGTATCTGCAGATACTCATTACCTGCTTTTACAGCTGCCTCCAAGGAGGTCGGCTGTATCGCCAGGAGGTGCCTTTGTAGGTAGGCGTTGCCTAATGTGTTTTGAAAATGCTCTTGCATATTCATTTCTTTGCATGCGGACGGAGTCATCGTGGGCGGCCTCCACCAGAGTCTCTATGGCCAGAGCGTGCTCTCTCAGTGAGTGCCTCGGCTCCTTTCGGTAGCCGGATAGTCTGGCCCTAGCCTCTCGGCGGGTAAGCCCGAAGCTTGCCTTTAGTGAGTCCATAATTGCCCACATCGTCTCTCCCCTTCCGCACTGTTGCGCTTTCCCCAGCAAGGACTGCCTCAGGTGTATGATGGCCGTAGCCGGTGCCCAGTTATTTGCCTCCGACACTTCCTGAAAGCGCTGGAGGAAGTACTGGACATCCCCGGTATCATCGTACGTAGGAGCCTTAAATGGAGTTGCTTGTGGGGGTGCGTCTGTTAACTTGTCCAGTATATTTGTCAGTTGACCCATGATCCTAGTGGTAGGGTCGCGATCAACACTCATGGCTCGTCTGCTTCTGCTAGCCATGGTCTGCTATCTGGCTCTGCCTTGTCCTAGAGGTTCTCTGTCAGGGGATTCGCAGATCCCACTGCTGCCACCAATGTGCAGGATTTTATGGTGACGCAGCCAGTCACCTCGGTAGCACACCTGCACCCTCTAGGTAGCAGAGTCGTTGCCTTCTCAAGCAAGCCTGCTGCCAGCTCGGCCTCCTTAACGTCCGCCCTTCAGCATTACTGCCAAAGGTAGGCCGCGGTAGGCGAGAGTCTGTCAGGCAAGTCTGCCTCGAGCCTACTACTCGTCGTACAACACTGTTGCTGCCAGACCTAGTAGGTCGTCAGAGCTGGTTGTCCAGTAGAGTAGTAATGTAGAAATAGTGAAAGAATCAAGACTAAAGCTTGAGAGAGTGTTTAGCTATATGTATTCTCAAAGGAATTGTCTAGCTATGCCTCGCGGTGAACACTGATTATTGTGAGGCATAGCAGCTCTATTTATATAAAGCGTTATGTAACATACAGTACAGTCAAGCCATAGAACAACAGTCAATGCCTTTAATACAAAAGGTAGAGTAAATAATAATTAATATAAATGTACGAGTTCGTGCGATATAACTTGACTCGCTATAATGTCTTTCCAGGCGCCGTGTTACATATTTCCTGTACAATATTTTACCAAATACCCCATTTTTCTTGTGGATATAAACAAATAGATAAATATCTAGCTTCATCTATTTTTTTCATTTGAGTGCAATTATTTCCCCTTCTGTCTCCTCTTTTCCTTTATCCTCTCTCTCAAGATACCATATGAGTTCGAATTATGTAAAAAAACTATCAATTTTTAAATGCCATACATTCATAATGTTTTTCATTGTAGTTATTTCCCAAATACTGTAAATTTTAACCATCTAGAGGTCTAATTTGACGATTTTCCAAGATATTTTATAGTATTCAATATACTTATTATGTAAATAACTAAAAGAAATATTTACGCTCAAGCCTCCTTTCTCTCCTCTCTCATCTACCAAATACTCCTCTCTCCTCTCTTGCAGTTATTTCCCAAATACTGTAAATTTTAACCATCCACAGGACTAATTTGGTGCTTTTCCAACATATTTTATAGTATTGCGCAGGATTTCACCGTGGGGGGTGTGAGGTGGTAGCTCGGCCTACCTGCACAGTCCTCCCGAACTAGTAATGGCTACTGTATTTGCTATGCTAGCGATACAACCCTTCCACAGGTCGACTTAGTAGACTGGAGAATGGTGACTGACCATCCCAGCTACTAGTGAGCTGCCGGTTGCGTTAGCTGTTATCTGTGTGTGCAATGGGTTCGAACTTTGAAGGGCGAACTAGTTTAAACTAAGTTCGGCCATCAGAGGTTCGGCTGTCTTGTTGTAGTGCTGTGCAGAGGTCGAACATTGAAGGCGAAGTATAGACAAGCTAAGTTTGGCCAGCAGAGGTTCAGACTGATCTGCCTGTATATTACTACTCGAGTAATGGTGCGCAAGTGAAGTTATTTGTATGTACAAAGAAACTTCTGAGAGTGTGCAAGCTGACTCTGGTTTATTTCTGCCTAACACGGCTATTTATGTAAACGATTACATAACATATCTTGGGTAAAATGAATAGAACAAAAGAAGCTCCACCTAACACAAATGATTGGCTAGCATGGACAAATCATGTACAAAGGGTGGTGCTAAAATAAATGGTTGGCTGCAACCACATGGTGCACATATAAGTTTACATGTTAAAAGAATAATTACTATAAAATACATAAAGTGATTTGTACTAGAGCGTGAACATAGAACTAGGACATGTAGACAGTAAGATAAATGCAAGTGACAAGACATAGAACTAGTAAGTGTTTGTACGACTGTACCATAGAACTAACTAATAAGTGTGAGTGTCTGTATGCCATAGAGTTGCTTGGTAAGATGGCGCCGGTCTGTCACAGTATTCAATATACTTATTATGTAATAAATGTATATTATTCAATGTAGATATAAATATATCCATAAATATGTATATAATTATCCATATATACATGAATGTATAGAAAACTAAAAAACCTCTCTCCTCTCTCTCTCCTTTCTCTCCTCTTTCTCTCTCATCTCCCATCTCTCCTCTCTCCTCTCTCCTTTCCCCTCTCTCTCAAGATACCATATGAGTTCGAGTTATGTAAAAAAATTATCAAAACTTAAATGCCATACATTCAAAATCTATATGCCATATAAGTTCAAATTAAGTAAAAAAATAATCAAAACTCAAATGCCACTTAAATGCCACTCAAATGCCACTCAAATGCCACTCAAATGTCCCTCAAATGAAATACAATATAAACTCGGCAAATTCATTCAACGCCGTAACCCATTGCCTCAACCCCGAGATCTAATCCACAAAAAAACACTTGGTAGGGAGATCTGCTCATATATTACTACTCCTGCTTTGAAATATAAGAAAATTTAAAAGAAAAGTGTGGGATAAAACACTCGCTCAAAAAATTGATGAAACTAGAATGGAATAATATAAGAACATTTTACAAAATACCACATTTTTCATGTAAATATATAGTAAAAGTCCATATAATATCATTGAATCAATTAGTCAAATCTAACATTCAAATTCTTTATTATCAAGTAGACTTAATGTTTCTATTGCAATTAATTCTCAAATATTGTAAATTTTAACCATCTAAAGGAGTAGTTTGTCGATTTTTATGTCTTTTCTTAAAAATGATTACGTAATACCACATACTTCAGTTCTAATTCGCTTGAACAATTTCATGGGAGACAAAGAATAAGAATTTACATTGATTTAGTTTTCAGAATTGAAGTTGCCATCGAAAATGGATTGTTCTTGAATGGGTAAATCCATAGCCTCCTCATCATCATGACAGAAGTTTTCTGATGCTTGCATTTTGAAAAATGATTACGTCATACCACATACTTCAGTTCTAATTCATTTGAACAATATTGAATCCTTTCGGTCGAACATTGAATAGTTATCTTTCTCTCTCTCCGCATTATCTCCAACCTCTCAGAGACAGTAATTGTTCTGTTTAAAAAAATAATGAAAACTGTATATATAAATGATTATTTTAAAAAGGAAAAATTTTTAAAAACATTCAAAAGGAAGGTATGGGATAAAACCCTCACTCAAAAAATTAATTTTGTATGATGGGTTGTTTACCTAACAATAAGAAAATAATGAAAACTGTATATTTTAACGATTATTTTAAAAAATTAATAAAAATCGAATAGAATAAAAGAATATTTTACCGAATGCCCTGTTTTTCTTGTAAATATATACAAATAGATAAATATCTTAGCTTCATCTATTTTTTTTATTTGAGTGCAATTATTTCCCAAATACTGTAAGTTTTAACCACCTAGAGGATGATTTTTTTTGTAAAAAATTAATGAAAATTGAATGGAATGAAAGAATATTTTACCAAATACCTCTTTTTTTTGAAGATGCATGCAAATAGATGAATATCTAACTTCATCTATTTTTCCATTTGAAATCATATTTGAAGGTTTTCAAGATATTTTATAGTATTAGCATTCAATATACTTATTATATAATACATGCATATAATCATACAACAATTCGGTTTTGTTCGATGTAGACAAAAATATAGTCATAAATATGTACATAGTTATACATATATACATAAATGTACTCTCTCTCTATCTATCTTTCATTTTTATTCAATGTAGACATGAATATGAACATAAATATGCATATAGCTATGTATATGTACATGAGTGTTCAAAATTTAGATGCCATATGAGTTCAAACTATGTAAAAAAATTATCACAACTCAAATGCCATACATCCAACTCTCTCTCTCAAGATGCCTTACCAGTTCCAATTATGTAAAAAAATTATCAAAACTTAAATGCCATACGTTCAAAATCTAGATGCCATATGAGTTAGAGTTATGTAAAAAAATTATCAAAACATAAATACATGTACCATCTCAAGATGCCATATGAGTTAGAATTATGTAAAAAAAAGTTATCAAAACTTAAATGCCATACCTTCAAAATCTAGATGCCATATGAGTTCCAATTAAGTAAAAAAATTATCAAAAATTAAATGCCACTTGAATGCCATACAATATTAACACGGTGACTCTAGTCAACGCTGTAACCCATTGCATTAACCCCGGAATTCAACCCCACAAAAAAAACTTGGTAGGGAGATCTGCTCATATATTACTACTCCCACCACTTCTTACCCCCTTCCCCTACCCCCACTTATATTCCGGGCCCCTTCCATTGAAAATCCTCTCTACGGGAAGAGGTAGGAGCAGTACAGAGGATAGAAGAGGAGCCCTCCAGATGGGAGGGCATAAAGCTGATCCTGTAGGCATAAGAAACAGGACAGACCTGCCCTGCTAGTGGCGGAGGAGAGAAGAAACCGAAGGAGACGAAACCTGACGGTCGAACAGAAGCCGTCGGCGGAAGAAGATGACATAAGAAGTAGAAGATACTCACCTTAAAGAATGAGGACTGGAAGCATCCGGATGGTGTGCTGGTGAACTAAGAGACAAGTAAAAGACAAAGACGGAGCCAAAGGTAGAAACCAAGGCACAGAAAAGGAGAAGAGAGAGACTCGTAGCGAATGAGTGAAACTCGTAGTAACAGAGTGAACGTTGTACATAACTGTATTGAATTGCATTGTGTGATGTATAGGGATTGTGAAGTAATTGTATATTCTGTTGGAGATTATCTCCCCTTGTTTTTGAACAAAAGGTATAATTGTACGAAAAGACGAAGGTAAAGCTTGAGCTAACGTCATGTTGCCTTGTAGTGAACATTGTTATCCATATGTGTTTGTGTGTTACAGTTATCGCTTTATGTTGGCAAACATAGAACTTTTTCTGGTGAGCCGCCTCATTTTTTGCTTTCTTATTATATGCATAAGTTGGGCTGGGCCAGTAGGCTCAGTGCAATTGTAGCTACACTGTCAAATAATAAGAGTATTGCATTGAAACTCTTCTTATTGCACTTGGGTTTTCTCTATTGACGAGTTAATCTGGATTCCATATATATATATATATATGGATTATATATATAATCCATTTAAACATATTCCATACAATTACGTATAAACTAGCACTATTACCATTTCTTAACCAAATAAACATACCGGGATAACCTCCAGCATCCAACACCATCCAAATGTATTAATCAACATTAAACACCAAAGTAACAACACCCATTCAAAAAACTGGTGCACACAAAAAGGCACCTCATTGGCTTCACCGGAAACAGAGCCATCATTTACATATTGACAACCAGGATAACCTTATAATCCATACCACAACAGCGCAGCTGTCTTCATTCATTTACACTAATTAGTCATACAATAAATATTGATGTAGAGTGAACATTTCGGGTCGCAGATGTCTTCATTCATTTACACTAATAAGACATACAGTGGAAACTGATGTCGAGTGAACATCTCGGATTGCACCCTCATGGCTTGATCTGCTCCTATCTTACTAAGAAATTCAGGAGAGCAAAAATATGCCAAAGGTAGGAAAAGATATAGAAAAAATGACAAAAACAATAAATACTCATGGTGAGTGAACATCTTGGTTCGCACCACGATCAAAATCTCGGATCGCACTCTCCATCAAATCGATGTGACTTGAACTGCTCCTATCTTACTACTTTCAGGACCAGGAGAACCTCCATCACAAATACCATAACATACAAACCATTGTCTAAACCTACATTCTACACTGTAAATACCATACATTCTAAACCACTGGTGCACACAAAAAGGTACCTGACATGTTCTCATGGTAACTGGTGACTACTTCAAGTACACCTGGAACCAGGAGAACCTTCTCCTTAGACTCCATGACAGGGATTTGCTCCTATATTACTACTGTAATATATGTGGTAAATACTTAGACAATACTCAGTAACATAACTCTGCTGCCATATTTAATACTTTACCATTCACAATTACGGTCACCAAAGCAACCATAATAATTGTGCGAAGATCAGCCATAGCTTAAAACTGATAGCACAAGTAGCTGTAGAATATCATGTTCATTCTTCCTTCTAATGTAATAAACATAGATTGTTATCTCAGGAATGTGTGAAATATTTTCTTTTAACAATTGAACTAAAACAGAAATTGCGTTTCAGATTAGTTGGAAAGTAATTTTTTTCACATCAAAAGCTGTCTTACAAACACCAGCTTACACCCATACTCGCTGACAACTGTGTTAACTTGTTTTCTCAATGCAAAGGTCACCATTATTATCAAAGTGAACATTTTGAAAAGATTTCAATGAAAACAGGATGAATAAATATTTGTGGTAGATCGCTAGCAAATGTAAATCATGTTAAAAAAATAAAAACTTAAACTTAAACTAAATAAAAATAAATGCAGTCAATTAAAGCAGTTCTTTAGACTTCACCAACAAGTGAAAGTGAGTTGTAAGAATAAGCAGGTTATTTTCATTCTTTATTTAGGCACTCAAATATTGCAAGTTTTGGTCGGAAATTTGACCTCAGCCAAGAGCATATTTAATCAACAAATAAATGTTTAACCCATCAATAATAAAAGAAAAAAGGAGTTATTGAATCAAGCTGAAACTACCAAACCGGCTAATTAGAGCTTATCCAAAAACAAACTCATGCTTTACGTTTGGTTAGGTTTGGTCTACAACAAAATTTTCCAACTTGTGAGGGTTTTATGGCTCAGCTACATTCTTTTCCCTGTTTTTTCCCATCCTCTCACTTCCACACTTTTTTCTTTTGCTGGGGATTACTGTTGGTGGAACTGAGATGGCGCTGATGAAGAACTTGATTTGATTAAAATATCATGAAATAGTTTTGAACCCAACTGGTTTTCCATATCAAAACTTGTTAAGTTATTTTTTACTAAATGCAGAGATTGTTTAATGCTGTCAGACTAATAATTTTTGCGGACATGGATGTAAGTGAAACAGTTTAGTTGGCAGAACTCTATGAGCTTTTTTGTTTTAGTCAGAACTTTAATAAAAACCATTCAAATTGGTAAAAAGAATTGAATGTGATGTTTCTCATATTTCATTTAAGGACTTTTCTAAATGAATTGAAATGTCTCATACTAAATGGTGACTTCAAATTTTCAGCCAAAATAAATTAGTATTGGGTATTATGTTCATGCGATTAAAACGGTAATTAGAGAGCGTAAAAAGTATACAATAATAGTGTAAGAAGTTTAGGTAAGATGGATAATACTTGCAATAGAAAGTAAATAATATTAGCGTATAAGGAATAAGTGTTGAGTAAATAAACTGTTTGTTTGTTCGTAAAGAGTACGAGTAGTTTGTGTTTTACGAATCAACGTATTGCTATTTGCAGTATAATTTTACTGAGACTTGGATGATAATAGAGTATTTTGTTAGATTCCCTCAGCAGCTTTACCTTATTTATATCCAAAACAAAACATTACTTAATAAAATAAATAAATTATTGCAACCAAATTGAGATGAAGTATTAGTTACAATGGATAGATTACATTAGATGGAAAACATAAGTCACTCACCAAGTTGTATTGTTCATCTTGAACACCCCAATCACAATTCTTGTCTTGTAGTTTAGGTTCTTCCAAATCGGTAGAAGCGAAGTTTTTTTGCTGAAAGTAGTAACACCCTGTTTTTGAGAAGTTTATTCGCGACAAAGTATTTCAACTTTTCAGACTTATCGGGTTTGTTGGTTATGTTTTGCGCTGCTTGCATTGCTTGCATTGGTGTGAATGCCACGATGTCGTGACGAAGGTTTCCAAATTCATTGACTTCTTGATTTTGTAAAAAAGATAACTTCTGTTTCAGTTCTTTCTATGTCAGTAGCGTGCTTCTGGAGTATGTACAGAACCCATATTTGTACAAAGCCTCCATCACATTGCAAACATCTGTAGCTCACTAGCAGTGCATTCATTACCATTTCTCCATCGGGTAAAGTTAAATGAAGAAGTACTTGAGAAGATTCAAAGGTAATTACACTACCTACGGAAAATTGAGACAGGGTTGCGATACGGATCATGTTGAGCAACCGATAAGGTGTTTAACTTCTTATTAACCTAGTTACTTGTTTAGCATTTTCACCAGTTATAGTAGCAGGAAATCTGATTGGATGAAAGATCGGTTGCTTTTCCTGATTGAAACCCATGCAGATCACGAGTTTTGGCGCCTTGAGTTGCAATGGTCCTAACTTGTTGGCTTCTTTTTTACTCGCGATATATCTGACTTGCAGAGGCGGATTCAGAAAATCATAAAAGGGGAGCCAACCGGGGTTCGAGGCGGAGCCCCGTAAAATTATTTCGATTGCTCCCCCTTTGTGTTCTTTGGCACCCTCTCCAAAACCATGATGTGGTGTGTTCTCAATATGGTTGCTAGAATATCATGTATTATTCTCTATGCAACATCATCAACCATTGGTAATTGTGAAGCATACACTCTCAGACACACATACACACATGTATGTTTCATTTAAAGTGGGCGAGCATGTATGTTGCATTGAAAGGGGTTGGTTGAGCAACAATAATAAATAATAATAATTTTTTAAAAAAGTGTAATAATAACTTAGCGTTAGTATGTATGTAGCAGTGTACAGGAGTTTATGGTGATACTAGAGGTAGCTTTCCACCTGTACAGATTCCCACAATGCAGTGAATGGTTATTCCGTGTGGTTGATATCTTTGTATATTTTGGCAGGCAACGAGGTCGACAGAAAAATCTAGTCGAAAAGAATTTGCAACGTTGTATGTCCGTGAGCTATACACAGTGAGGAGTCGATATGACTGCCACACTTTCCACTGAGTTTCTGGCCGAAAATACTCGCTGCGAGGGGTTGACCTATCAGGTGGAACAAACGTTCTAGTATCACAGGCCCGTAGGTCGTATGCAGTGGATGTCGACTTGACTGTTCACGTTCTACTAACAATTGCCCGCACCGATAGTCAACTTGGACCAAATGGTTGTTCTGTATGTTATCTGTTGCTTGAGTTTAGTTTGTATTTAATTTGTGCATGGGTGAGAGTCATCAAAGTTTGTGAGAGTCAGGTTAACTCTGATTTTATTATGCATCTACACAAATATTTATACAATATGTTCACAAAGGATTGAGTAAACTATAAAAGGTAACAAAGTCAGGCCACGCCTGGCCTGATTGATTGGCTAGAATTGGCTAATAGAACGTTGCACAGAGATGCATGCACATGTTTACGATAATGCTTACAGACAAATAGTAAATAATATAAGATGTGACATAGAATTGCTAGGATGATATGGTTAGAATTGTTATTGTGTCGTTACAAGTGCTACGACCGGTGGCGTCCCCAACAGTAGTATAGTAGCAGTAGTAGTGGTAGTAGCAGAAGGAGTAGTAAGTAGTAATAATAAAGCAAGTGATAATAATTAATAAGTAGTTGTTATTTAGAAGAAGAATTGATTCTTTTTAATAGTGTTGTAGGCATATTCATTCACCAATAACATGAATAATAATAATAATAAATAAATTTAATGACTTATTAATATATTAGTAGTAGTAATAATAGTGCATTGCTGCTATTGCATTGAAGAGAAAGACAAAAAATATAATAGATTGAAGATATTATTATAAATAATAATACTTTAATTATTATAATACTTATTTAATATTGTTGTCTATGTAACAATTAATTATTAACACAAAAAAACAAATGATAATTATTACTTTGGAGGTGCAATGAAAAAATCTAAAATGCTTGTTGCTGCCTTGCGCTTCTCCATGGCTATACTATGGTTGATCAACTTCTACAAGGTGTTTTATGATGACAGTTATCAACGGGCACTTCACTAACGTGCACAATCGAGAGCTGTTGCTATGGGAACAAGAAAGAAATGCCGCCAAGCTTAGCAAATTTCTTCACTTTTTCTTTTGGAGGGGGCCCCCATAGCTCCCATGGTTACTCCCTTTAATCCGCCATTGCTGGCTTGTTGTCTGTTATCAATCTTTTCGACATTATATAGAATAATGGGCAAGTTCGTATAGACATTCTCGACTGAAGAAGTGGTTAAAACCTTCCAATCATTATTCTTTCATTTATTCGACAGGAGTTCCGTATACTGGAAGCGTTTTTTGCCAAGCAGAAAATATTCGAATCACTTCAGAGAGCAACTTATTGATTTTTACAGATAAGTGTTAAATAATGATTTTTTAATTCACACCTTATTACTGAGAATCCTCCTAGTAGTTGTAGTAGACGCTATATATATTTTGTCTTTTTAGATAATGCTTCTGGAGTGAACGATTTCTGTGTGAAAGCAGTGCTTCTTATATAATCAAAACTGCATTTATTGACCTATTTAGAAACTATACTGGCCTGAAATTGTTGTTTGTTGCTGCAAGAAAATCCCTTTATAATATATAAGAATTTTCTCACAAAGAACACTATTTTTGAGCGAAAATGCTTATATGCTATAAATAGGTTTTCGCAAGAAAAAAGTATTTTTTTGGCTCGAAGATCACTTTATGATATATAAAGATCTTTGGGTGAGAGTCTTTTTTCTCGCAAAAAATCCTAAATATTGCGAAGGGACTTTTACGCGCAATAAACTTTCTTCACACGCAAAAACAGTTTCACATCAATTCGGCCAACTGGCTTTCAAGTTCATGCTGTGATAGACACAGGGATGAGTTTTTCAGGGTTTAATTAATGGGCATGGAATGGACGATGCAAGATTGCTGTGAAAAATTGCTAAAACATGGTAAAATAAAACCCGGGTTGTTTAAAGAGGAATTCACTGGATATTGAATCATTGCGCTAGACTCTAAATTCTACTACTGTTGGGGAGAGAAATGAAACATGTTTTGCTCAAAAGGTTTAAACAAGATAAGTAACAGTTTAAACCAACACAGTTATCAGAAAATTTTTGGGGTTAGAAAGTCTTTTAAAAGAAACAATCATCAATCTGTAAAAAGAGAGAGTGAAAAAATTCTCACTTACAGGCAAATAAAATGAGGTCTCACATTTTTTTTACGCTAAATAGTGACTATGCTCTGACGGAGTGTCAACAGAACCTACTAGTGTGTCGTAAAAACCGTACATCCTGTTTTATCTAAACCTTCATCTCTCTTACATTAGTAACTGCGTACATATTTTTGTTTACTAAAAGAACTAATGGTCTAATTCATATATGTAAAACTTGGACTTCATAACAGATATTATATACATTTAACGATTGTATTTTACCTATTATATTATGCAATTACGTCATACTTCACAAAACGTGCACCTGAACGATACAAATAAAATATAGTCATACTATTGGGAACGTGTCAACAGCAATATAAATTGGCGGATGGATCTCTGGCATGATTAAAACAAAGACTGGGACTTACACTGTGCTCGTAACACAATAGCTACTATAGAAAAACAAAATTCATGATTGGTGCAGTAAAAAGGTATATGTATGATTAAAGGTATCAACAGCAGTCTAAATTGAAACTAAAAAAAAGACAAATATAGATTAAACTGATCATATAAGGCTGTAACAAAAATCACAAATATAGACTGAATTGCTCAATATATACTACTAATACCAATTTGTCAGAAAAATCAATGACTCTTTGGAATACATCCAAGCATATAGATAATGGCCAACAACCACATTTCAAACAACATCAACAATAAAAAAAGCTGCACCATTTCTTTTTGTTTTTTCTCCAACTGAAACAACTGCTCATAAAAACTCCCGGTTGTGTGGACATTCGACTGGTAATCCTTATTTTTAATCTATCTTTAAAAGTCAGCTTCGTTTGTATTTCCTGCATGCTGTATCCTATCGACTGGCTATACATTCCGATATCCGGCGATTACAAATACATATGCAACACCATAAAAAATGGAGGATAAAGGCATCATATAACTGAAATGGAATATAATTATACCTGCTGCCATGTCTAACTGCTCAGCTAGGGTGGTGGTGTAGGGATTTATGCAAACTGATTTCATTTCCTTCACTACAACATGAAAGATTCAGAAAAGTATTTTTTTATAGTTTGTATCATGACAAAATCCTATAAATTGATGGTTCTGAAACAACTTTTATATCATTATAAAAGTTGTTTTAGGACTGAATCTTTCTGTGTCAAAAAACAAACAAACTGATGAATAGAAAAAGTATTCTCATTATCATTTATCTGAAATGTAAGAATATTTCTTGCGGTTTCACTGAATATTTCACCAACTAAAATACGTTTTTATACCCTTTATATGCTCTACTTATCATACATTATCTATTCAAAATGTTATCTATTTCACCTATACTTTTCACGCTACTAGTATATAATGTTTATGCTCACTACTAATATATACTTTATTTTGCTGACTCGTATTTTTTATTAATTCTTACCTTATCACCAAGAAGTCTGCTGTTAGCTCTATAATGAATACTGCACTAGTTGGTTCTTCCAAAGCTATTGCTGGAGAGAGTGATTTCTTTGCAAAGAGAACAGTTCTTAAATACTTGAAGCTACGCCTACTCATTAAGCTTACATCCAATGAAAATACTCACGCAAAAACTAGTGCTAGGACGGTTATGTACCCGAACTTGAACCCGCGAGTATGAATGGACGAGTAGAGTACCCGAACCCGTGGGTATGTCAAAGTTATAATTTCGAGTATTGAACTATAAAGCCTCTCAAAGGGACAATAAAAATGCTCTCTATAAATTTTTCATTTAGCACTGCCTAGATCTATGACAACGCCGAAAGTATCGGGCAGATAATTCTACGTTTGTGGCATAGACTAAGAACACCATGTACCTCATCCATGGTCTATGCCATATACCTATAGGTTATAGGTCTATGGTTTATGCAGTCTGTTCCTTGGATTTGCTGTCAAACCAAATTGGCGACTTAGCAGGCGGGTAATTATTTTAGTCAAACAGGAGAGAGAAACAAAATATGAGCCTAATTATTGTTTATAACCCTAAATAATAAAAGCTCAATGATACACAATAATATATATGTTATGAAAATTGAATTATACAATCAAAATTTTCTAGCATTAATAAATTGCTCTTAATTAATTATTTATGTTAATTAATAAATAAAACGGACTAATTTAAATAATAACAACAAACAATATTATGATGATCATTATTTACATTATAATTATTATGACATGTCTCATTCTTATTATGATGGTCATCATTAAACACTCTGTTGGTTTGTCATACTGCGCTAGTATAATCTTTTTTTTATCAAAAGGATCAAGTTTGGCAAAATATTATTATATACACATGAATAAACCCAGCAAAAATAATGTAAATCAATGATGGTTGATAATAATAATAATAAATAATGATAATCATTGTTGATATCGCAGTGCATTATTACAATATTTATAATAATAATTAATGATGTTAATATTATTATGTAAAACAAAATAATTAATTATTATTATAAAAAATAATACAATGATAATGATAAATAATCATCATCAACTAGTATTTATTGATCATTAATAAAATGGTAATAATAATAATAATAAAACTGTTGTTTTTATTCATCATGATTATTATTATTATGGTCCTGTAATCATATATATAAGAATCCTGATAATGAGATTATTGCTCACAATTGTTTTAATTAATTGCATTTTTATTAATAATTATAGTTATTGTATTAATAACAACATAATAATAGCTGTTATTGTGATTATGTAAAAATTGCATAAAAATATTCATCATATAATATTTGAATAACAATCAATAATAATGATTATGATAAGTAAGCATGAAGATAATAAATAACATAATAGTCTTATTAAAGCCTGTAATTAGTTCTTTTTCTATATGTAGCTGCTTTTTCATAATCATCATTTACTGAAATTTATTGTTTTATATTATTATCGACCACAATTAAACTGCAAGCGTAAAAATAACATACTTTAGTATTATTATTGTTGCTATAATGAAAATATTATTAGTATAGTACTACTCGAACCGTACCCGAACTCGACCCGAAATTGGTACCAAATACCCGAACCCTACCCGAACTTGAAATTTCAAGCTCGTCCTAGCACTAGCAAAAACCCTTTCATAATAGTGTTATTCATGTAAAAGACCTCTATGTTTTATTCACACAAAAACACTTGGTATTTGCGTGAAAAATGATGACTTATTCGCGTGATAGAAAGTTTTAATTTGTTTTCTCCACGCGGGAACGTTGGCTTCATGCGCGTGAAAACATGATCTTTTATACGCAGCAAAAACTTTTTTATTTACCATGTTTTACCCGTTTGATAAATTTGCTGTACTTTATTTCGCTCAGTATTATCCATTAAATTCACCGTTTTAATCTAATAAACATACAACTTAAACTGCTATTAAAGCAAATAAGTTAAAACCAAAGGAAGCGTGTCAACTGGTATTTAAACCTGGAAACAAACTTCTAGCATGATCAAATAACCAGTCAATGAATATATTTACTGGTCTGTGCAACTGTCAACTATTCTTTACATAACCTATCAAACATACATTTTACATACCTATATGAACACGCTTTAACAAGTATGTAAAAAATAATAACAACAAAAAGCAACAATTATGTGAAATTTTAGCATTCATGTTTTCTTATCAAAATGCACATAACACTAAAAAAAGTGATATAAAGGTAGCAAAAACTGTCTGACAGGTCTGTAATAGATGCAACACATCAAAAAAACATATGAAAACTCCAACTTGATAGTGTAATGGAAATTACCTAGTTAGGCCATGCAGAAAGATAGTGTGCCTACTGGATTGGTTGCTAGTAGTTTACACATGAGTGAGCAGTGGGCTGAGAGCGCTAGCTGGACAAGCGCAAGCTTGTTCAGTTGATAGCACGAGTACTTACATAAATGAAGTAGACATTCCAGGGACCCTCACTGAGTCAAGATCAAGCGCTGAGGATTGTGAGCTATGGACTGATGGTTTGACGTTATTTATATCTTTTTATAATTAACAATTGAATATTGGCGGCTAGCCAGTTCCCAATGCGCCAGCTGTCTATGTGATATTTTATGCTTAATCCACCCCGTTATGATTCATATCTCTCTTGTGCTAGCTAGTCTTTAAACCAATCACATGTTTCCATTTTTAACTGGTATCCTTTTCTATAAATAGCGAAGCAGTTCGCCCAATGCCCAAAGTTGTTTTAGATTTGCTTAGAGTTAGCCAGAACTAGTTTTAGCTAAAGCTGAGATAGTTTCCAGTCAATAAGTGTCAGCGATTGCTTGTACCGTCTTAGTGTTGGATCTAAAAGTCAAGTCACTGTATCCTTGTAAAAGCTATTTATTTGGCAAGCTTTTGAGGTCTACTAATTAATTATTATTAATCTGAAACACATGTGTTTAGTGAGGCCGGTTGCCTGTTTCACTATTTCTCGCGTACCTTATTAACCGGATCTGTCTGCTATACAGACCTTCTACAATAGAGAGCCTATACTACCATACCGGTAGCGCCTAGTGTTTGTATCAACTGCCTTTCACAGAGAGCCTACTCAACCAGTCTATTTGCACTCTGTATTACCGTATAGCTAGTATCATACAATACAGGCGTCTTTCTACCAGTTGTCAGTGCAATTAATTTCGAGACCCTAATGAAATGCTTTACAATATGTTGGCCGGCCTGTTTTCTTACAGACATCTGTTCCTATTATACCATTATCTTATTAGTGGCAAAAAAACGGAGAATCAAATTGTTATTTTTAAATAACTTGGGAATGAGTTTAGGCTTATAACAGTCAAAGTGTAGCCACTAAGACGATACTGGTGTAATTAGTTCGGTATATTTGGTTATCACATCTGATTTCAAGCCCGAGACCTAGGTGTATACTGCGAGGAAACCCGATGTGAACGTCTTACACCTACAAACAACAAATGAAGTTTAATTCTAGATTACACAGACATTGACTAAGAGTGAACTTGTAAAAAGCAAGCCATTTTTATGATCAGTGGCAGTAGAGCTGCCTTGCAATCCTAAATGAAGTTTCACGTCTTTATTTGTCTACTTCAGTGGTGGTACTACAGCAAAAAAACATTCTTAATCTTGCTAAGGTTTCTTTCAAAGTTTTCTTAAAGTTAGCCCATGTTAGAAAGTGGTAAAACATGAAAAACATTTAAAATCGTGCTTATGATTGGTTTTGCACAAATTTACAGGCTCGTCAAATGGTGATTGTTTTCAAAACAAAGCATGCTTTCTTACTATAAAGTGCACTTGGGCGTGAAAGGTTCCTGCTCTGGTATCTAGGATAAAATTTTTTGCCAGATGAACCTAAAAAGAAAGAACACCTCATGTCAGAATATCGAGCCAAACAAGTATATTACTGATATTGTATAACTGTTTAATATTAGTTTCGTCGACTCTCTCCAAGTAGAAAAGTTTCAGAGTCACAACAAGTTTTATCCACTTGAAGGTCATACAAAGTTGAACCGCATGGTTAACTATGTAACATGCGCCATTCTTTGGGTGAAACGAAATGTAACAGTATCAGGGTGAGCTTTGTTTATGACTTTGATATCTTCACTTTAATCTCCATTGTTTATTGACATCTTAAGAGCAACACTTTTCAAAAGCATCGATCACCAAATATAGCAAATCTTTAGCAGAAAAAATTTCAGAAAACATACAGAATATAAAAAATAATAGACCTTTCGTAAAACTTGAAAAGTGAAGAAACAATAAAAAAAGCTTTTTTCACTTGAAACATTTTTCGTTTTAAGTTTTGGTATGAAGGAAAAGAGCAGAGATAGTCTACTTCAAATGGGAGGTTTTTTTTTAAGAGTTTTGAGCAAAGCCCAAAGTTGAATGAGTAAAAATTATGTGCAAAGAATTAGTAAAGAGTGTATTTTTTTATAAAATGCAACACGAACCAACGGCCCAAGAAAATGAGCTGATTTTTAGCGTCATGAAAAAATGCTTATTAGACTCCGAATGAAAGCCCATTTATGTGCTATTTTTAGCAAGTAGTGGAAATGTGTGCGTTTTGCGCATAGTTGGTGTACTGCTTTGCCATGAAGCTCCTAGGGCAACCAATCAACATAGCAAGTAGACTAAACAGATTTTTTTTCCATTTGTCTTTCAATATAAAGTTAAACAAGCGCCATAGCTTCTCTTGTTTTGTCCGCACTGCCACAGGCTTCAATTTTTCAAATCATCCGCGCTTTTCCATATCTGTAGTCTGGTGAAGCCTCCATTAATCTTTTTACATTGACAGCTGTCAATTTATTGTGCATCCTGTGCAACTTTAATGAAAATTCTTAAAATACTATCTTTATTTGGTGTTGTTGACATCTTGTAGTTTTAGCCAACTTCTATTATTTTATGGCGAGAACTGAAATCTTCAGATCTAACTCCTGCCTTTACAAAATGATATAGACTTCTTGCTGGTCTGCCATCAGCAAACTTATTTGGCCTTATGTTTGTGCTTTAACCACTTCTAGACATCCATCTTTCTAACAAAGTTCTTCAGCCAACAAAAAGTAGCCAACAATTCAATGTTTTAAAGTTAAAAATCTTAAATCGATAACCAACTGTCGAAAAATAGTTTGATGTTTGCTCGTTTTAACAAAGTGTTTTAAAACCGAAACCTTTTGCTTCAAAGGACTTGAGAAAAACTGAATCCTTGCATAATTTGTACAAAACTATAACATACATTATAAGATCTTGCTGAAGTATAATGTAATATGGGCAACTTTGAACATCACCCCACCATTAAAACACAATCAATCTTGTGGCTGAAAAAAGTTTTGGGCTCTCCATTTTTAATGCATGTATAACTAGCCACTAAGAATAGGTTTATTAGAAACCATAGAAAGTTTTTTAATGTTTATTTGATTTTCAGCTTTTAGTAAAGCTTCTGTTATGTGTAACAAAAGCTTTACTCAGTACTACAAAGGTTACCTCCATGATGCAAAACATATTTCCTCATTGATAGAACCGTAATAGAGCGCATTTGACTGATCCTATCTCTTGCTACTTTTTCCTCAGCCTTCAGTTTTTTTAACAAAAGTTTCTTCCGCCTAAGTTGAACCTGTCTGCAAATAAAGGTAACCATAAAAAAAACAGACACCAGAGTATTTTTTTTTCAACTTGAACATTGATTTCTCATTACCACATTTGCATCTATCCAAAGCAACCTAGAAGCTTTTAGACTGGCAGCTAGGTGTAAAGCAAAGACAGACGATTAGTATTAGTTTCAGACTTGCACGCAAATTCTGGTTTTGATGTACTCCATCTATTGGTTTTTTGTGATTTAATGCTATGTATTTAATATAGAAACCTTCACTGAAATTTTAAAGACGTTACATAAAAGCAAAAATTGATTCGAGAGGAGAACTGCTAAATATCATTATAGAAAAACCTACTCGCAATGTTCGTTTTCTAAATAAGGTGGGCAGTTGATTGATTGTGTCGTCCTACTCAGATGTTTACATAAAGTTAGTATTGTGGTGGATTTTACTGGCAACATGCAGCAACCACCACTGGGCAGAGGTCCCCCTGTTAGTGGCTACCACAGGCATGCCTCCATTGAATATAACAGGAAAAGACAGGCATCTGTTACAGCAATTATATTGCTCATATAAAGTGATTATGATTAATAATTAATGAATTCGGCACTGGGTATTTACTACCTCGACCCTGGGTGGCTATCCGGGGTTGGCAACATGATGGCCACCATAGCCAGAGGGATGAAAGTTAGCCCAAGTACCTCCAGACACCATCTCCCGGAGCTGTTTGCCCTCAGATGTGCAGAAACACGAACCAAAGGCGAGTAAAGACCCAAGGAGTACACCGACTTATCACTGGCCAACAGACTCCGCCTCTTACTTCTGAGCGCCAGTGCTATTTAACACATTTAATCTAATCTTATTGGACAATGTTGCCTACTCTATATTATATACCTACTTTATATCATATAACTTCCTGCCATGCTTCCTGTGCATGGCTGGGAATTTTCCATTTTAACTCTGCCTATAAAGGGCAGAGATTTTGCCACACTCCTTGCATTT
Source organism: Cryptosula pallasiana (assembly GCA_945261195.1). NCBI lineage: Eukaryota > Metazoa > Bryozoa > Gymnolaemata > Cheilostomatida > Cryptosulidae > Cryptosula > Cryptosula pallasiana. Next base: position 3,777,345 of record OX183136.1, read on the forward strand.
CCTGATATGTAATAGCATGAGCAATACCTTTCGTCTTGGCATGGATTGCCGCCTTATTCTGTGATGAACAAAGGGTATATTTACAAACTACTAAGCTGCGTATGTCTGAGCCGAGAGCTCGTTGCTGTTGATAAAGTTGGTCATTCGCTTTACAACACCTTGTTTGTATGATTCGGCTCGGAGTCACCTCTGGGTTGAGGTAGACTGTTACTTGTCAGGCCGGAAGTGGCTGACGGCACTGTTGTGGCTGCACAGACGGCCGGCCTGCCAGCACAACCCTCTAGCGGAAGGTAGTGGATGTGAAAATCCGCTACAGTATTTAGGATTATGCACAGCAGGTTATCAAGCTTTAATTTACCTGGAAGTTTTTTAACAATTGTTCTGTTTCAACCTCAACTCAAACCATTGCAATATAGTTAACCTGCTACAGTCATTCTAAACCAACAGCAGTTTCCCTACTAATCTCTGTTTTTATTTTATTATCAATTGTTACATATTCTGGACTTCCACAGTGTGAAACCTATTTTGATCTGGAATTCACTGCGAGTTGGTGCCACGAGCAAAAAAAGGACTGTCCAACATTATGCGCAAAATAATCTAATTAGTAGGCAAGACTGTCGACCAAATTAGGTATTTTTTCTTTTGTAAGACTGCAGCAGCATTCAGTAGCAATGCAGTGGCTAAATGTGAACACTACAACTGACTTTATTTTTAGCTAATTGTGAAGAGCAGTAATGCAATACTCACCTTAGCACACACACTGCCGATATGAAGGAAACGAAAGCGAGCAGTAATCCTGCTAAGCTGACTGCTAAGGCGTTGAAATTGATTCTTCCTGTTTGAAAAACAATAATATGAACCTCCACACCAGAATGGACAAAAGGAATTGGTAACCGGATTTATACAAACATTAATAGAGTTTTTGGACTGATTTCCTGGTTTTTCCATCTAAAACTCAAATGTTGTAAGTGAAACCAAAGAAAGTTATGATGAAAAATACATTTTTGAGCATGGTAGTTTTTAGACAACTGAATGAATTTCTGTCAGTGCCTTTTGCCTGAAGTTTTTTAAATTTTCATCTTCAACTGATGTTAGTGCTTTGTAGAGGGGTTTGACGACTCCGCTTCGGGGAAAGCCGACAGTTTATAAACTATAACCAATCAAGTTCATTGGAGGAGTGAGTATAAAGTCTTGGAGTTTGAACTTGTTTGAAATGATCCAAAAATTGTATCGTCTTGTGGTTGATTACTTTCGTCAATTCCTCCGCATTGCATGTAGTCTATTGGAACTGAGAAGATGTTTGTGTGCTGTTGATGTTCATCTTGGTTGTTAATTTGATATTGTTTCAGAATCAAGTCTATGACCGAAAAAAGTTATCATTGCATTGTGACAATCTTGGAGAACTAGTGTTGAAAGCCTGGATTAATTTAAAAGGTCTATCGACATTGATTGCGCAGGGCTTACGGAATTTTGGGTCGAATACTCAACCTAACAAATTTGCAAGAACCAGTGTTCAAGTGTTTTTAGTTTGCCGTTATTTTTTGCTAAAAGCAGATACTATGCTGAAGTGCTGAAATCAGGATTAGTTACAAGCATTAAACAAAAAACTATGGCTATTGGTTTGAAGTCATGTTTCATCTATTTTAACATCAGAAATACCATCAAGTCATCATTGTTTGCAGCCACATTTCATTTTTAGTAAATCTATTATTTTATTTACTGCTTTCTCAGAATCCCTAAATCTAATAAGCAGCAACTGACAATGGGCAACTAGCAATGGCACACCGGTTTTCCATACCTTTTAAACATGCAATAATTTGATAGAAATAAATATGAAACAATAAATTTTGTACAACTGAAAATGTGGCGTATTACTATGAAACTAACATTTACTGGTGATTTTTTTCTAAATGAGCTTTTCTTTTGTGTGTCAGTTGTATTACTAAAAACAAATGATGGTATCTAAGAATTACCACCAATGCTAAATATTTTACTTACCAGTGCAGACAGTTCCTTCAATCCAAACTCCTCCATTACATTTCCAGTCTTTATGGCCTGATTTAGCAAGTTTCTTGTAGCCTACATCACATTTGATAGGGAACTTCAGCCCAGTTGGGTAAAACAAAACATTTGTGCTGTTTTCGTACACAAGTTTTCCATTCAGCCCATTTGGAGGGATGCATCCAACACCTAAATTGAAACACTTCCAGGTAACCTTGATAAATACTGATTTACTAACGTAAGTAATACTGCACATGGAAAAATAACTATTAATATGAGTGCGTTTTATTCACAATTTTTAAATTCACATAGCAAAATGTTTTTTGATAGAAAAGGAAAACTTTGAGGTTCTCATGTCTTTATGAAACTTATAATTTTACATTCAAATGTTCTTTTTTTGGTGAGATGGAAGATTCATGGCTGGATAACTCACAACTTATGTTCATCGAGCCAGGGCGCTAGGCTCGTCAATAACTTAGAGCATAGTAACTGAAATACTTTCCTAGATTACCCATAATAATTAGTCTCTGAATCCTCAGAGAATATACCCGAAGAATAAATATAAAACTTGATGGTAAGGCTGAAAACTCCATCTTATGCATAGAAAGTAAAACTTCAAAAAGAACCGATGGAGCATGGTAGATTCTGCCATCAACACAAAAAATCACCAACTGTTCTCCAACGGCTGAAACAGGCAGATACCCTGTCTGCTGGAACAGCACCTGGGTCAGCCTCCACAGGCCTGCGAACCACTATCTCTTCTCACCAGAGAGGATCCTGTGCTGGCATGGCTGCAAGAAACTGTCATGGATTAGCATCTCAACTCCACAACTGTTGGTGAGCTCTCAACTCAGACATGTGAATCGGTGCTTTCAAGTCTATACATTTCTTGTCTCATACAATCCCAGATAAGAGCAATGGTAGCAGTGGTAACAACTGGCAACAGCATTTTGCAAATGACAAAGAATACAGGCGTGCTTAGCCTTTTATAGGCTAAGTCACAGGAAGCTCACAGGAAGTAGTTGGCCTACTTTAGGAGTAGACCAATGAAGCATAATAGATAAATAGGTAGACGAGTGGTATGAACAATTTATATATATAATCGAATGAATAAAAAACATAAGGTTGATTGTAGGGGTGGAACCAACAGTCCCATAGCCAATGTAATTAGCCACTAGACATCTCTGTATCTTTTGAGTAGGTCCTCGGTTTTTTTGGAGCCTGTTGTCTTGATATAAGGACATCTGGAGGCATCCAAGGTGTAGATAGGTGGTGCTGGGGTCTTTAGGCTAGGTGCTAGTGTTAATTACAGGTGTGTCTGATGCCAAAGGGCTATCAGAGGTACCTCTCTGATACCCTGGTCATGACAAAGCTCTACCAAAATCCACCACAGGTGTGAAAAATTTTCAGATGACACAATAGTTAAAAGTATAAAGAGTGGAAGTCGCAGATTTTTTAACCGGACGGGATATTGGAAGTATTAACATAGGTTTGTTTAGCTGTGTCTCGAGGGCAACCCTAAAAATGAGTTTCGAGAACCCTTAGCTAGTGTGAACAGCACTCCATATCGATGCCGGCAGTTAAACGGGTTACTCTCTTGAAAAGTGGCAGTTTGTACTTGGATGACTCCATATTTATTATGAAGTGAGAAATCAAGCTGAAGACCCCATTAATTTTATGCCCATATCCAACCAGGCAGAGCACTAGAAAACCAAATAACTTTGTTTCAAGCAACTGTGCTGGGAATTGAACACCAGATCCTGGATTGAAGTGCAAGCAATTTAACCACCAGACCACATGTGCATCCCTGTATAGGCTTGCTCGACTGTAATGTCCAAATACTATTAATGACTTATGTGAAAGACACTATGGCTCACAAACCATAATTTCAGTGACAGCTATTTATTTGTATATATATATATTATTGTCACAGAAACAATATTTATTAAAATTATTATTTATATTGTCAATGATTTCCACTAGGTTATATGAATTTTTTTCTGGTAACAAAAGGGGTAGCCTACACCTTTCTTTGCTCTCCTTTTCTATTTATCATCATGTTTTGTCTAATTTTTTAGTGCTTATGATTCCATGAACACAAATTTAGAACCTTTGATGCACATTGAAGCTTTTCTTGTGCTTCTAATACACTTGACTTTTGTACCCTTTTTTTCTGTCAGTAATTGTTGTTCCATTGGCAGCATTTCCAACCAGTTTGTTAGTAGTAGTAGCTGTAATTTTTGGGTAGAATCTTTCTAAGTGAAGTAATCAAAGTGTGGTCAGCCATTTCCAGCATATAAGGACAACTCCACTGGAGCCAAATTTCACAAAAACTCGAAGTAGTTATCATTGGCTGAATTAGTTTTTGTGCATTTATTCAATGTTTGTTGCATAAAATGAATTTTTTTTGGCAGTCAGACATGTGTGAGCATCTTTTGTTTCAATCTAGCAAAATTTTTTATTTTTATAAGCTGAATTTGGCCGTAAAGTTTTTTTCAAACCTTTTAACCGTCACTGGAGCTGGAATAAACAAAGATTCATCTCCCCTACAGAGAGATAACTCTATATTGAGCAGTACCGCAGGTTACGAAGTTTGTGTATACGTTTACTAAAGATTACGTGCCCTAAAATGCAAAAAAGTGCGCTTTCAGCCCAGTGAGCTTACGTGACTTGTTTTTAATCGTATACGGGGGGGGGGGGCACAGTCGCATTACTTACCATCCAAATTGCAGACACCCGAAATACTAACGCGCCACTTGGTTTTGTGACAAAAGCGAAGTAATAATAAAATAAGTGAAATGTTTGTTACTTATTCACATAGTATTTATTATTATTTTTCTTTTTGATAAAAATCTGGCTGAATAAAAAACACCTATAACAGACTACTCTAAGGTGAAGTATGAATAATGTCAAATAGTATTATGCTCATTTTGAAAGAAAAATGATTGATTTCATCTATATCGTAAAAAATAATCATTTTTTTCGGAATATTCCTGTTATTATTTATCTACTTTGATATTGTAATTCTATGAGTGAATTTTGGCTATTGTTTATATCTAAAGTTATTACTTATTTAAGATTTGATACAGTACCAGAAAAATAGTCTACAATTTTTATTTGTTATAATACAAGTGACAGTATAAGCACTATACTTTAGCCCTTATTACTTAGCTTAGAGTTAAATTTTTTTTGTTTAAAATTCTCAGTGGGCTAGTAGACATCCTGAGCTTTCAGATGAATGGTCATTTTAAGCTTTAACTCGCCAATTTGCATCATTATGAGCTGTTGAAATTGAGCCTTTTTTCTATAAGTTATAGTGTAGTCACTCAAGCATTTGGCTCCAGAGGGTCAAGTAACAAGGGCAGTTGGCCACACTTTGATTACTTCACTTAGGGGTCCTTATTTTCCATTCTCTTTAGCTCTTGTATTGATGTTTCAAGAGTATTGAGCACTTTTGAGGGGCATATATTCTACAACCTGATAAATTTTGGTGAGCTCAAATTCATGTCCCAAATACGAGTTTTTCGTGGAGTATGCATTAGAGGACTTTTTTCAAATATATTTCTGGCTACTGATTATTGAAGAGTAGGTAGAATTTCGTCAGGTTCAGGAAAGCTCTCATGTGATTGCTCAAGTGATCTCTGCTCAACATTGTGTTCTGGAAAGTTTGAGGTGTTTCGGAAAAATTATTTTTGAGTTTTCCATGAACTTCAATGTTGCATTCGACAAAAGCAAAGAACTCTTTTGATTGAACACTTTTCATTACCTTTTCCTGATTTAACCATTCTTGCATTTTCTTTGGATACAAAAACCGTAAAATAATTGACAAAATTTTCGCAGCCTCTTGTGAGTTTTACACGATTCATCCAGTTGCATTTCAAAATCTAGATGACCTTGTATCCAATTGCTCTTAGATAGTCTTCGTCTCTCCAAGTTTCTTCACAAGTATGCTTGTTCCTATCTCCCGAGTCGGATAAAGCTCCTGATGTCTGAAATTTCCTTGACAAAAATATTCGTGAACCTGAGAGGTAGTTTAACTTTTCACTCAAAATAAAAAGAGGGGAAGAGTTTTCCGTCCAGGAAAAGCTTCTTCTCCATTAATTTGATGCCTAATATTACTCATTTTCACAAACATATTGAACTGCAACCAACTGTGGGTCATCTTACTTGGTTCCATCAGATCAGTGGTGAATGAATTTTCCAACTTTTTTCTTCGATGACAACCTGTAGGCCTTGGCTAAATTCTAGACCGTAGACACAGAACTTTGGTTTTAACACCATAGCTTATCTTGGACAGCTGCGCATATTTTCCGAATAACTGCTCTGTGATTCTCGATTTTCCCTATTTAGGATGTCTGTGCATAACCAAGCTAGGACCTTCTACAATGTTTCATTTTTTTGCATTGAAACCAAAACTTTCATCTTTAACATTTTTCAATCTTTCTAAGAAACTTCTTTCATCATGTTGATACCATAGCTCGGAGAATTGAATTCTAAGATAGAAACTTGTTCCATATACTGTTCAAAATCATAACATAGTTGAGTGAGTCTTTTTTTCGTTTATAGGGTGTTCAGCCAAGAGGCGCTTGTTCGAGATACTTTTGCTCTTCTTTTCAAATTGTTCTGTTTCATCTTCTACTCTGAATGATCCGTAAAGGGTTGTGTCTCACCCCAATTCACAACGCTTCAGAGATGTTTTTTAAATACCAAATTAAATCTTTGACACAATATCCCTTATTGCCTTCATTAACTACACAGCGTAGTGTTTAAAGACTGGGTACATTAGAACAAACATGAACACTTGATAACTTATGCTCATTGGTGTAAATGATGGTACCAGTAGTCCTATTTTTTGCACTCACATAGCATACACGCGATATCGTATGTTACAAACAATGAATAACATCTCAAAGGATAATTTTTGTCAATGATTACTTGCAATTGTTCTTTAATATTTTTGAAAGCTGTCTTGCTAGTTGTGTGTTCACCTCCTGAAAAATCTATTGTTATTGATTTTGAGGTTGAACATTTGTAACACTTTATGTTAACAAAATGATCAAAAAGAGCACAACAGGTTGGACAAGTGTAGGCTCCAGTGTATCCATCCAAAATTGTTATAAGACTAAAATGTCTGCCTTGTGGATCAAGACACAACTTGTTGTTGTGTTTCCAATTCGGACACCAAATTACTGTAGAGGGGTTGTTTTCATGCAAAGGGAACACCATTATTTTGACATCTATTTCATCTCCCAAAACCAACAAAGTGTTTTTGATCCACTTCTTTATTCAAACCTTTCCCCTCGACATTTGTTGTTAAATGACTATCTTTGTCTTTTCTCTGTAGAATTAGGTAGCAATGGAAAGGCTTTGTAATATTTTCTCATCTGGTGTATTTGATCGGGTAATCCTAACTTTAAGCTTCATTTGCATTGATAAATATAACAGAACTTATTATTGTATGGAATAGCATTTATATTACATGTAATAGTACAATTGTGCTGGTTCAGGTAAATGTGAGATAGTCAATTCTCTAACCATGTCCAACACGCTTAATTATCTGCTGGTATATTCTCCTAGGCAACCCTAACACTGCACGTAGACAGTTGGTGCCTCGTAGCTTCAGCAACTGACGCCAACTGCCTCTTCCAACATCATTATTATACCAACGTTGCCTAGTTCCCCACGGACTTTGAAGCCGCCTATAGTAGAAATTAGAAGAAGATTAAAAATACTGATCACTTGGTTTGATTTGTGTGTTATTTTCATATGCCCTGCATTTTGGCAGCAGTTACTTTTATATTTATATACTGTTTACATATTCAACGGCCACTTTTGGCAACACTACTTTTGGGCGACTATATATGCCATTGCTGCTTTTGCTATAAGAGAGAGATCTTTAATCATATTACAGAATCCAAACAAACTGATTCATGAAGGAGGTTACGTTGTATAAGAGAGAAATTTCCAAGTATGAAGACCTGTGGTGTGGACTTAGCACGGCATCGCGTAAACACGCTGAGGTATTGTGTTAAAAGCGTTTTTCTTCTCCCTCCAGTTTTTCCCATACCCACCAAATTGTAGAAACAAAAATGTCTAGTTTCTAATCAACATGAATCTTCCAACGGTGTTTGGTCTTTATTGCAAACTGTTAGAGCGATGATCAGTTGGAGTGATATCAGTGGAAAATGCATGGAGTTGATTTTCAGTGTTGATCAATCGAGCTCTCAAACACACTGTGTTAGTAGTAATGTAGGAGAAAGTGTCGGTGAAAAAAGACTTGCTAAAAAGCCCCAAAAAATGTTTTGATTGTTAGACTTATTGGATTGTTTACAGACCTGCCTAAAATGTATTAGTTGGTTTTTAGAAGATTTTTGTTAATACAATAATGTATATGTATAAGAAAACAGATCTGCTAACATGGTCATTGTTGTTTTTTGGTATGAATGTTTTTACAGACCTGTTACAGTATATTTATATAGGTATGTATATATGTCTGTTTTGCAATGTAAATGATAGTTGACATTTGCACAGAGCTGTAAGGTATTTATCGGTTTGTTATTTGCCTATGTTGGGGGCTTCCCTCCCGATATAGATTGTGGTTGAACTACCAAACCAAGAGTAAATCAACCAAGGGCCTATGTCAACCGCAATATATATCGGGAGCGAAGACCCCAGCATAAGAAAATAACAAACCAATAAATACCTTTCAGCTCTGTGCAAATGTCAACTATCATTTACATTACAAAACATACATATATCCATACCTATATAAATACACTGTAACAGGTCTGTAAAAAATATTCATACAAAAAAAAACAAGGTAACATGTTAGCAGGTCTGTTTTTTTACGCATATCATATATAATAAAAAAAATCATCAAGAAACCAATAAATACATTTTTGGCAGGTGTGTAAACAACTCAACCAATCTAACAATCAAAACATTTTTTGGGGTATGTTGGTAGGTCAACTTTTTACTGAGACCTTCTCCTACATTACAACTTGTGGTGTTGCTTGGCGAAAAATGAAAATAACGGAGTTAATCATTGTTGTGTTCTCCAGAATGCATCTGACACTCCAATTTACGTTCGCTCTTGAACCCAATTGTCTCCAACATTTTTTCAACAGATCCAACATTCCAGATGTGTCATAGTCAGTTCGATAACTATCCACTTAGTCTCTGAGTACCCCATCCCAAAGATTCAGGTTTAAAACTTCTATGATGTTTCTTGATTTGTGTTTAGGTTTTGTTGCTCCACAGTGTCTACCTATTAGCTCATTCCATTCTTCTTCTTTTTCAAAAATTGGAGGATTGCTGTCAACTGTATCATTAGATGATGACTGATTTGATAAATCCTCTGTTGACATAAATATGTACGTCCTGTCTCAAAAGGGTTTACCACTCTCCAATTCTTGTGTTTCCCAACGTCCTTTGATTGATCGTCATCATTATCAACTTCAATTTCAGCAACTGGAACAATGTCTTTGATCGTCTAATCGACAACCTCGTCTGTGCTTTCCATACCAATGTGTGTCCAGATATGACTGGAAATGACCAATAGTTTCTTGCAAAAAGATTGCTTGGTTATTGATAAATGTGGTGTTTATAACCAAGGCAGTGTCAAAGAGTCAATCTCACAAACAGCTTGTTAGTCTATTTGCATAATCTGTAATATTATTCATTTAAATCTCACCTGACACTGAAGGTTTCAGTATTTTGATTAGATTGCGGGTTAGTTAGAGCATTGATTTCCATCTGACCAAAGCTTTCATCACCGAGTGGATAATTTGAGCAATGACTAAAAAAAAGAATAATAAACGTAAAAGTCAGTATAGATCTGGATATTTCTCATTCCAGTATAACGACAACCTTAATCCCACAATCAATTAATTGATTTTTTTCAATTAAATCTCACCGTTCAGTATTTTCAATAACATTAATATTTTCAGTACATGTTGAAATTTGTGTGGCTAATTTCGTTTCAATTGTTAGCTTTAACATCAATCTCCATTTGATCAACTGATTCATCACCACAAATCCTAAAACATATGAGGCTTTTCTCAAACCATTCCCAATTCGGATGAATCCCCACAGTATCGTTTCTTCCACCTCCACTTCCACTTTTTTCTCCATAAGCAAAAAGAACACTGTGATAAAAACTAGAATTCTACAAAAAAAACTTAGTTCTTTCATCAGCAGTTTTAAACAAAACCTGGTAGACTTTAAGAAGTTCTCAATATCTAGTGCATAACTACGATTAATGATAAATAAAACAATATATATCTTAAGTGCAGAAGCATCTGTAATATAACAGCCATGGTTAAGTAATAGTGAAATAAAAAACTAGTAGTGAAGTATTAGTAAAAAGTACAAAATTAAAATAAAAAAACAATAAATAGTGAAAAAAAATTCTAAAATTGTAGACAGTAAGAGATTGAAAAACCCATTTGGCCAGCACAAACCACAAATGTGCAATTAATAATAAATAAGTATAACCTACTTGCTTTTTGACAAAATCATATTTGTCAACAACAAAGACTTCTCAGTTCTGAGAGCAAAATTGTAGGAGTCCTTTTTTCAAGCACAAAATACATAAGTACAAATGATAGTAGTAATATATGAGCAGATCTCCCTACCAAGTGTTTTTTTGTGGATGAGTGCTAGGGGGTTATGCAATGGGTTACGACGTTGGATGGATTCGCCGAGTTTATATTGTACTAGCAGAAATACCCGGCGTTGCCCGTGGAGATAACATAAAAAGTGCGAAAATGATGTTAGGGACCCCAAGAGGGGCTAGTGTTATGGAGTTTTTATGAAGTTTTGCCTTGCCAGTTGGCTTGAGGGTGCTAAATTTGTCTACATGTTTCAATCATTATGTAACTGGTTAAAATTTTTACGAAATTTGCTGTCAGAGCATCCAACAGTTCTTGGAAATTTTTTGTTCGCGCTAATTATAAATTTATAGACGCATGGGTGTGCCAACTTCCTCTGGCTTCATAACCTAATTAAATCTTTGAAGATAATTACACAGCATCTGCAGAAGTACAATGGTTGTTCCATGCAACACATTGCTCTCCCTATTGCACACCACCACCCATAACAACAACTTGCAAAAAAGTTAACTTTTCTTTTTGAAGAGATGAGCGTGCAACTCTTTTGTAATAGCTCGAGTCTAGATATTCCAGGAGGTAAAAGGCATTTATTTAAGGTTATTTTCCCACCAAAGGCAATAGTCATAAAGCATGGATTATATTTCCAAAAAGTCAGCTCAAGGTTTTGCTGTAGTTGTGCATTTAGTGAAAAACCAACTCAGAGAATCTGTGGATATTCAAGTACGTGTATTTTAAATTTCCATATCAAAACATATGCTTAGTGACTGTGCAACCCATTGGTCAATATTTCGGAAATGTATTTTAGAATGCTGCATCAACTGTGTAAGTAAATCAGCTAAACATGCACTGTTCACAGTATGGCAATTGCAACGCAATTGTAACAAAAATCCACAATCATTTTTATTTTTTCTGAATTTACGTAAACCTTGTGGAGTTGGAGAAAAGCTGTTTGGAATAATTGAACCAATTCCTTTGCATGGCATGCTGAGCAGCAGGTAATTCAAATATCATTAAAATAAACAAATTGTGTACAAATTTTGCACAAATTAAGGATTAAGTTCCTCAAATGACTTTTTTGTCGCTCTCATTATGCAATTTTTGTACAACTTTGTATAATATTTTGTATCGGTTGTCAACCGTCTAACATCGATATTTCAACCTTGATGATTATTACCAATATTGTGGAGAGATGGTTTGATTAATTATTAATAATAAATGCAGGAGTAGTAATAATAATGAAAACTACTTAAAAACCGCTAGTCAAAAATATTGCAAATCATTACACTTAGACTCGCTTTGCGCTGCTGCGGTATACCTACTCATAATTATTAAGTATTGTTATAAGATGTAATATACTGTACCTGCAGTTTTGGTAAATCTATGGTAACCTATGGCTGGCCAGCCTAACTACAATTAGCTAGTTAGAATTTTTAGGGTTCTTGTGGAGTCTTACTATTCATCAAAATGGCTGCTTGATGTCCGTATATAATAGTGATCTTAGCGGCGTAATGTAGTGGGAGTGCAACTCCAAATATTGTAACAGAGCATAACTTCAAATATAAACTAAACTGCAACAAATATTTTTTTGTCATGGTAAACAACTTTAAAAAGCAAAAAAAAAAAACAAATAAGAAAAAGTACTACTATTAATAATAATAATAATCAATGACTAATAAGTAATATTTGTGTTATTTTTGATTTACTAAATAAATAAGAACTACTTTTATTCTTATTATTACTTTTATTATTACTCTATATAATCATAATAATAATAATTAATAAAAGGAATGAAAGCGACAACAAAAATAACCATAAAAACAATAAAAAATAATAATTATAATAAAAATAATAACAGAAATGATGAAAAAAAATAATACTACTGATAACAATAAAAATAATACAGTTATTCAAGCATAAAAGTAACAATGCAGGAGGAGATGGTGTTTATTAATTATTATTTTGATTATTATTATTAAAACTAACAATTATTTATTGGTGTTATCTATTATTATTATCATTATAAGAATCATTTTAATAATATAGCCACAGGCTTCAAGAAAATTGCTAAACAACAACATCAGGCTGGCATAAGCAATGAGATAATGGTGGAATGTGAAAGGCAAATACAGTTGATAGGTGAGTCGGTGGAGAAGCAATTATAAGACCGAAAAAAGCCAGCAAAACAATTATGTTTGGTGAACAGATATCAATACTTGATTCGCTGTAGCACTGCTGACCAATCAAAAGGCTGTAGCATGTCGGAATATAATCAAAGTAAATTGAACACGTCATGAAAGGCAGAAAAATATGGCCGGATATAGCTTGGCGTAATTGATGAGAATGAGATTTCTATTGGAAATATTGCTGCGATCTTCTAGCAAAATGAAAAATCAAGAGTGTTATAACCTAGATAATGTAATGACGACTCTGAATATGTATTTCTTGTTAACATTGATTCAGAAGTGCCGGAGTTTTAAGCTAACATCGCAAAACCCGACTTACATTTATATATTAGATTTTACTTGAGGGGCATTTGAGTGGCATTTAAGTGGCATTTGAGTGGCATTTGAGTTTTGATTATTTTTGTTACTTAACTTGAACTTATATGACATATAGATTTTGAATGTATGGCATTTAAGTTTTGATAATTTCTTTACATAACTCGAACTCATATAGCATCTTGAGAGAGAGGAGAGAGGAGTTGTATCTACCTTGAATAAATACATTGATTAAAAGTGAATCAATGTATGATTATATACGTTTATTACATAATAAGTAGGGGCAAAATCTCCTCATATAATATAGCTAGATACATAATTCGAACTCATATATACATTGAATGTTATAAAATATATTGGTTGATGAAGTTAAATATTCATCTATTTGTTATCGATATTTATAAAAATGATGAATGATTTTTTTGTATTATATATATAGTAATAGTTATAGAAGTCTATTATGAAGGTTTTTATTTAGGCCAAAGTAGGTTCGGTAGATACTCCATCAGAACACACTCGTCTTTTAGCATAAAAATATGTGAGTCCTCGCTTTATTTGGCTGTATGTCAACATTTTTTGATCCTTTACTATAAATCCATAAACGACTTTTTTGTGTTCAATACAATTAGATAACTGTCTTTGTTCAATTGATTAATTCGTTTGTTCAAACCTTTTGAGCTAAACTTGTTTCCTTTTTCTCCCCAGCAGTAATAGGATTTAGAGTTAAGTGCAACAATTCCATCTCCGGTAAATTCCTCTTTAAACAACCCAGGTGTTCTTTTTCCGTGTTTTAGTACTTTTTCACAACAGTCTTGCATGCACCATTCTAAACCCATTGTTTTGGTTCTTAAAAACTCATCCCTATGTTTGTCACAGTATGGACGTGGAAACCAATCACCATATTCATTGTAAAACTCTTTTTTCATACTTGGTTTTACGAGTGCTTCTAATGTTCCGCTCAACGCCATGTATGCGCTATCTGTATCCATTTCAACATATTGGAAATCACTTCTGTCAATATATCTATAAATAAAAAGATTGTTTCGATTTCAATTATTTGGAAGTTTTTACTTACTTATACATAATAACGGTAGGGAATTAGGTTTTACTTACTTATCCATAAAGTCGTAGTAAAACTGTAGCATTCTCAGTTTAGCATACTGTAGCACAGAAAAGCCCAAGTGTACTGGAACGTTCATAGTTAGCTGAAATGATGGTGATACTGATTAGCAAAGTAACCTTGGAGAATATAAATTTTGAATTGCAAAATAATTGTTTTTAAAACTTACTAGTCGTTTACAGGTTACGATTTCATAAACATCATCTGCTATCTCTTCCATGGAGATGAATTTGTTCCCTCTGATACGAAATGAAGCTTTTCTCGCACCTTCGATGAACTTGATGGTGGTGTGTTTTTCTTTATCAGTGATTGTTTTTCCATAAGCAGCATTTCCTACCAACTTGCTAGTAGTAGCGAGTAATTCTTGATTAGGATCTACATCTCCCATTCGCCTAGCGTCTGAAACCGATGTTCCAAAAGCTTCAAAAGCTTTTCTAGGAATATATTCTATTAGCTGATAAACTTTGGTGACTTTCAATCCTTGTTTCAAGTACCATTTTAACAAAGGACTCATTAGCAATATCTTATCTCCGTACATACTTCCAACTAATGAACGTTGAGGAGTCTTTAAAAACCCTTCGGCTTCAGCAAAGACTTTCATTTCTTCGCTCAAGTGTTCTCTGGTTAACATCGTATTTTTGAAAATCGGGGGCATTTCGGAGAACTTTTCTTCCTCTTCCTCAGGAACTTCGATGTCACATTCAACAAATCCGAAGAATTCCTCTGATTGAACTCTCGACAACACTTCTTCTTGATTTAGTTTTTTTTCAAGTATATTAGGGTAGAAAGAATTGTAAAACGTGTTGACAAATTTTTGTAAATTTGTATGAGTTTTTACACGTTTCATCCACTCACACTCCCAAATCGAGATTACAGTGTAACCTAGCGCTCGAAGATATTCTTCATTTTCCATCGTAGTTTTAAGCAGATTTGCTTTTGATTTTCTTCCACTAGCTTGAAGCTCTTGTTCTTTAGCATTGTTATAAGAGCAGTTGTGTCCATGCCAAAAACACCCGTGGAATTGAAAGACATGACAATTTTCAACACAGAATCCATCAACTGGTAATCCTCGCTGTCCAAGAGCAACTTCTCCTCCATTGAGCTGATGCTTGATATTAATTTTTTTTGAAAACATTTGGAACTGTAACCAACTATGAGCTACCTTGCTAAATTTTACTGGTTCAGCAACAAAAGAGTTTTCGATTTTTCTTCTTCGATGATAACCAGTAGGCATTGATGGCATCATACACCATAAGTAGAGTGCATTTGCATCAACTCCATAGATTCTATCACAAATTTTTGCTTCTTTTCCCAACCAATGTTCTCTAATTTTAGTTATACCTTTTTCGTGATATCTATGCATCACTAGACTTGGCCCACCAACTATGTTTTTCTTTATTAGAGGATAAAGTTCTGCATTGCTGTTGTCAATCAGACAAATTGGGAGAGTCTGTCGAAACGAGTTACCAAGTTCATGGAAATCCAAGTGTGTAGAGAGGTATGGAGGGGGTGGTTGAGGAGCTTTGTTGAACATCCATCGAATCGCTAATACTGGTAAAGATATACCGTCTTTTAACATATCAATCCCATGTTCTCTGTAGATCGATCTTTGTCTTTCCAACGCTTGAACAAATGGTTTTACATCCAAGTTGTTGTACCATTTTAAAAAATCTCTCATTGTCCTCATGCCGTTATCTTTCCATGCTTCTTGACAAATCATGTACTCTTCTTCACTGATGTTTTTTTGTTTTAAAGAACTGTAAAAAGCTTCTCTTGGAGGTAGATGTTCTTGATTAAGTTGTTCCAAGTCTTTCATCCATTCATAAGGAAAAAATCCTTTTCCGGCTTCACATTTGTATGCTTTGAGATACATTTCATAGCTATATCCAGGAGCGATGAAGTTTGTACAATCTAAGAACAAAAAAGATCCTATTCCGATAACAGGCATCTTGTTTCCTTTTTTTATAACAAAATCAAAATCTTTGCCGGAGACATCTTTCAATTTTTGAAGCAGTTTTCCTTTCATCACATTGACATCATAAGTCTGTGAATTGAATCCTAAAATAGGAAGTTTTTTCATATAGCTATACAAATCATCCAGAACTTTTTCAGCTCCTGTTCTCAGTCTGAAACGATTTTGTTCATAATCAGTACAAAACTTTTCTTCAGCTTTTTCCAGTCGTTGTAATTCACCTTCTATCTGTTTTATGATTTGTGAAAATTGTTCTTCCAATCGGCTATATGATTCTTCACTAATATCTTCCAAGTATTCAATGAACTTTTCAACACATTCATCATCATCCCCGTTATTGACAATACAACGTGGGTTGTTGAAGCCTGGTACATTTGAACAAATCGAAATACTTAAAAGTTGATGCTCGTTAGTGTAAATGGTTATGTCTGTATCTCGATCTTTTTCGCAATTAGGTAACAAACACTCTATATCGAATGTTGCAAAAAACGGAAAGTATCTCAAGGAATCATCTGACCCGATATCTATCCCGAATTGAATCTTCAGTTTGTCGAATATTGTAGCGGTAGGTTTGTATTCCCCTGCAGAAAACTCCAGATTTGTTGCCTCTGAGATTGAACATCTGTGTCTTTTCAGATTCCCCAATCTGTCATAACAAGTAGAACACGTTGGACATCTGTAGGCTTTGACATATCCATCCAAGTTTGTAATAAGACTGAAGTGATCGATATAAAGATCCAAATATAGATTCTCCTTATAACTGGAGTTTGAATTCCAAATAACTGTTGAAGTCGCATCATCATTTAAAGAAAACACTGTTATCTTCAGTTGAAATGCTTGCTCCAAAAGCAATAAATCACCTTCTGTTACTCCTTTTCCATCACACTTTTTAGCACTATCACCATGGATGAAACTATGGTATTGTTGTTGGTACTCCTTCACCTCCTTAATTATCGGATATTTTGCAAATCCACCGTTTTTTTGTAGTTTTTTGTGTAAAGCTAAACATCTAAAAAAACAAAGATTGTTGGTAATTCGTATTCCTTTTGTGTTTTTTAACATGGTTCGTATGTGTCTGTTGTGAATGAGGTGAGAGGGTAAATGCTCTGGTGGTGAACCAACTTTTCCCATTCCAAGTAGCTTGTAGAAATAAAACGAAATGTTTGTGATTAACATCAATCTCCAAGTTGTATTTGGTCTCCGTCTCAAACTACTTGTACGATGATCAGTCTCCATAACATCAACAAAAAAGTCATCAAGATCTCCTTCAGTTTCAATCAGTTTAGCTTTTGGATATACAGTAGCATTGTTTGATGATGAGTGAAAGTATCGGATTTCACCATCATTTTTATTTTCTAGTATACAGCCTACGCTACAGTTGACTTTCGCTCTTGAGCTCAATTGTCTCCAAACCTTTTTTAGAAATTCTAACACTCTTGAATCATGATAGTCATTTTGGTAGGTGTCAGCTTGGTCTCTTGGAATCCCATCCCAAAGTCTTACATTTAAAAGTTCTATGACTTTTCCAGCTCTATGTTTCGTTTTCATAGCTCCCCAATATCTAGCTATCAAATCATCCCATTCTTCATCTTGAAAAGTTGGAGCTATGCTATTATCAACAATACCTAGGGTTGATAGTCGGGTAGGTCTTTCAAAATTTAAATTTTCCATTTCTTGTTCTTCTTGTTCTTCCTCTTGTGCTTCTTCTTCTTCTTCTTCTTCTTCTTCTTCTTCTTCTTCTTCTTCTTCTTCTTCTTCTTCTTCTTCTTCTTCTTCTTCTTCTTCTTCTTCTTCTTCTTCTTCTTCTTCTTCATTTTCTATCATTGGATCATTCTCATTTTCTTCAACTATCTCCTCCGCAACTGGCTCTATATCTTGAGCTATTATGTTAGTCTTTGATGATGAAGGTTCAGCACCAAACCCTGTTTGATTGATTGTTTCATCAGGTAAACGAAAACAAATGAGATTTTCTTCTAACCATTTCCAATTAGGAGAAATTTCAGGGGTATTTTCTTCTACATTCTCCTCCCGATAATTTAAACTTTGTCTACAATAGAAATGTTAACACATAATAGTTGTTCTATAAAACATTCACATACATTTTGTATGAAACGTAACACAAGAAAAAAAAATGACTTAAACACTATTATCAATTAATTTTTAAAATGGAATTGGGAAAAAATGTCTCAAACATTATTATTAGTTAGGTTTTTAAAAAACTTACTGTGTACTATGAGATGAATTCTCAACTCCCTCTTTTACATTCATTCTCTGATATTCTGAGCCCAGTCTACAATAAAGAGATAACGCATTTTTTTTGCTGATTCATGAGATAACTCTAAAAAACCAGCAAAAAGAATTATTCTACTAACATTATTAATTTATGATTTTAAAAACTTACTGCATATCAAAGACTATCGTATTTTCAGTAGTTGCTGAAACTTGAGAAGTTGAAGGTGTGTCTTGAAAAGCATTTTCAAGTTCCATCTCCATTTTATTTTCATATTCAACGTTACATTCGTCATTCATGTATTCATTATCAGCATTTGAAAAACTGATATCATTTCGATTTTTCATGAGCCATTCCCATTCCTTATGTATGTCTACATCAGCTGTTTCCATAGTACTATAATAACAATAAAATCATTACTTTTAATAGAAGTAACAATAGCACATAAAAAGGTAAGTTAAGTGTCTCAGCTAATAAATTTTACCTTGTGAATAAAACTCCTAGTAGTCAGTTGGTATATTATATAGTAGATGTCGAGTCTTCAGTTACTGTTGTTAGAACGAGTGATTTCAGTAAACAAATAATTAAGTGAGATAATTAAGTCAGATAATTAAGTCTTAAATTCAATGAAAACTTTCAAATTCACTCAGAAAAACTTTTAATAGTTAGTGAATGTAGTAGTAGATGTTGCTCCTCCGATCGCTGTTGTAGAACTGGATGCTTTCTGTGTGAAAACAGTGGCTCTTAAATAGCTAAAGTTGCACTGATTGAACTCTATGAAAACCAATCTTCTTTATAATATAACTATGAACCAGCAATTCTTCCACGCGAAAACCAATGCTTTCGCGGGAATAAAAAACTTATTTTCACGCGAATGGAAACCGTTGCTTTCGCGGGAATGAATGTTTTATTTTCACGCGAATGGAAAGCATTGTTTTCGCGGGAACAGAAATTTTATTTTCACTTGAATACTAACCGTTGCTTTCGCGGGAATAAATATTTTATTTTCACACAAATAGAAACCGTTGCTTTCGCGGGAATGAATGTTTTATTTTCACACGAATGGAAACCGTTGCTTTCGCGGGAATGAATGTTTTATTTTCACGCGAATGGAAACCATTGTTTTCGCGGGAACAGAAATTTTATTTTCACTTGAATACAAACCGTTGCTTTTGCGGGAATAAATATTTTATTTTCACACGAATGGAAACCGTTGCTTTCGCGGGAATGAATGTTTTATTTTCACGCGAATGGAAACCATTGTTTTCGCGGGAACAGAAATTTTATTTTCACTTGAATACAAACCATTGCTTTCGCGGGAATAAATAATTTATTTTCACGCGAATGGAAACCGTTGCTTTCGCGGGAATAAACATTTTATTTTCACGCGAATGGAAACTGATGCTTTCGCGGGAATGAAAATGTATTTTCACTTGAATGGAAACCATTGTTTTCGCGGGAATGAATATTTTATTTTCACGCGAATACAAACCAATGTTTTCGCGGGAATAAATAATTTATTTTCACGCGAATGGAAACCGTTGCTTTCGCGGGAATAAAAACTTTATTTTCACACGAATACAAACCAATGTTTTCGCGGGAACAAACATTTTATTTTCACGCGAATGGAAACTGTTGCTTTCGCGGGAATGAAGAATTTATTTTCACGCGAATACAAACCAATGCTTTCGCGGGAATAAAAATTTTTATTTTCACGCGAATGGAAACCGTTGCTTTCGCGGGAATAAACATTTTATTTTCACGCGAATACAAACCAATGCTTTCGCGGGAATAAATAATTTATTTATTCCCGCGAAAGCAATGGTTTGTATTCAAGTGAAAATAAAATTTCTGTTCCCGCGAAAACAACGGTTTCCATTCGCGTGAAAATAAAACATTCATTCCCGCGAAAGCAACGGTTTCCATTCGTGTGAAAATAAAATATTTATTCCCGCGAAAGCAATGGTTTGTATTCAAGTGAAAATAAAATTTCTGTTCCCGCAAAAACAATGGTTTCCGTTCGCGTGAAAATAAAACATTCATTCCCGCGAAAGCAACGGTTTCCATTCGTGTGAAAATAAAATATTTATTCCCGCGAAAGCAACGGTTTGTATTCAAGTGAAAATAAAATTTCTGTTCCCGCGAAAACAATGGTTTTCATTCGTGTGAAAATAAAACATTCATTCCCGCGAAAGCAACGGTTTCCATTCGTGTGAAAATAAAATATTTATTCCCGCGAAAGCAATGATTTGTATTCAAGTGAAAATAAAATTTTTGTTTTCGCGAAAGCAATGGTTTCCATTCGCGTGAAAATAAAATATTCATTCCCGCGAAAGCAACGGTTTCCATTCGCGTGAAAATAAGTTGTTTATTCCCGCGAAAGCATTGGTTTTCGCGTGGAAGAATTGCTGGTTCATAGTTATATTATAAAGAAGATTGGTTTTCATAGAGTTCAATCAGTGCAACTTTAGCTATTTAAGAGCCACTGTTTTCACACAGAAAGCATCCAGTTCTACAACAGCGATCGGAGGAGCAACATCTACTACACCTTCCATTGCAACTACTAGGAGCTTTCTCTTTATAAAAGGTAAAATTTAAAAGATTTGTAATTTTCTATCTAGCAAAAATCAAGATTAGTTTAACTATAATGTAAAGTATGAAATAAATAATCTTTGTCCTACTTGAAAAGCTTAATTATACATTATTTCTTTCTTTTTTTAGAATACTATGGAGGACTTTTCTGCTTCTTACATGGATTTAAAACCAATCGAAAACAAACAAAAAACACTCAAAACATCCACCAAAAGAAAAAACTCTAACTCTGTTACAAAAGAAACAACAATAAAGAGACGAGCTCTTCCAAAACTGGTTTTACCCTCAACATCAAACACTACGGAACAAAAAGAATTGCTCACTGATGCTGAAAGGGCTCTCAAGATGGCCAAATCTCTCAAAAAATGGAAGGCATGTGATTTGAAAAAGATTGGGGGGTTTCTTACACTAGCATCACTTCCCACTCCATCAGTTTTGCAAATAGTTTCTATTGAACAGAATACTGGCACATACGGAAATTACTACATTCTCACCTATCTTGATAATTCATCTGGAACGAATTTTCAGAAAGTCGTTTGCCCTAGTAGAGTAGTTGAAAGCTTCAATGTTGATAACTACCCATTACCTTTCAACATTTTGTACTTAGGTGAGATGGAAAACTCAAAAAGACCAGACACCACTTACTACAATGTCAAACGTATCAGCACAAAACGCTTAACCACAATGGAAGCTACCGCTGAAGCTGAAAAACTGAGAAAAATGAGTGAAGAAGAACTCAAACTCGCTTACGACATTGAGTATCTCAGCAATTTCAAAGAATGTTCAATTTTTGCTTACATCGAAGTTGTAGAAAGATTCATTCCTTTCCGATTCAATGGAGAAGAATCCATCGTAAATTGCATTCGTTATGTCACTGAAAAAGATGGAAAAAGAGAGACGAGAACGCTTTTACTACCAGTCAGATACAACGAGGAAGCTAAAAGATGTGCACCTGGTGTGATGATTTACAAAGGGAAAAAACAAAGTAAGAATGGAAATCCTATTCCATACCACAAGGTTGTCTTCATTTCTTCAACCAACGCTAGTGATTGGGAGCAATATTGCGCACAAACAAATTCCAATAAGGAGCTAACAACAACAAAGAATGAGGATGAAGTTCTTAAGGAATTCGTAGAAAATGAATTACAAGATTTTGATGAACAGCTTGGTGTTGATGGTATGTAAACTCAATATCGAATGCTGACAACATGTAGTCTCAAGCAGATAAAACGAACTATAGTGCTTTGTATTATGCAAAATTTACTGTAAAATTTTAATCATCTAAAGGGTTAATTTGATGATTTTTCTCAAAATTTAAGAAAAAGCGTATGCATTGATTGTCATTACAAGTTGTAGTGTTTTGTATTATTTAATATTTACTGACTCTAGCTATATTGCATGAAATTTTCCCTACTTATTACACAATAAATGTATATATTCACATATTGTTTCATTTTTTAATCACTGTATTTATTCAATGTAGATATATCTCCTCTCTCCTCTCTCCTCTTTTCATCTCTCCTCTCTCTCTCAACATACTCTCTCCTCTACCAAATACTCCTGCCATACATTCAAAATCTAGCTGCCATATGAGTTCAAGTTAAGTAAAAAATAATCAAAACTCAAATGCCACTTAAATGCCACTCAAATGCCACTCAAATGCCCCTCAAGTAAAATACAATATAAACTCGGCGAATTCATCCAACGCCGTAACCCATTGCATTCACCCCAGATAATAACCCCACAAAAAAACACTTGGTAGGGAGATCTGCTCATATATTACTACTAATGATAATAAGTTAATACAACTTAGTTTGCTATCTGAGAATAGCAGCACTACACAAAACGTACCCATATTTTTCAACTTCTTAGTGCAGAGTTAGTCTAGCTTAGAGAGCCTCTTTCTCCAATGCAACCAGTTTTGTTCTTCAACTAGTGTAAAATAATTATTTACTAGTTCTTACTTTATTGCTGAGAGTCCTAGTAGTTGTCATAGAAGTTGCTCCTTCCGATCCTGCTGCTGGGGTGGATGCTTTCTGTTTGAGAACAATGGACTGTTACATAACTAAAGTTGCACCAAATACCCTGTCCAGACTGGCATAAAATTTGTTCTTTATCTAGAAAAAAGGTATGTGACATAGGGATAATCACTCAAAAAAAACATCTGTAGGCGAAAACTAGATTATGGCATAAAGGGATTTGCATGTGAAGAAATATTTTGTTTCATAAAATCCCTGTATACTATAGTCCAATTTTCATGCGAATATTTTGCTTTTGTCAATAAAATATCCCTATACAATATAGTGTAATTTTCAAACAAAGAAAAAGTATTTTTCTTGCTCAGAAGCCCCTATACAATATGTTTTACTTTTTGTGCGGAGAAAGGTTTTTATGACAGTCAGGCACGTGGTGCAACTTTCACCTATATAAAGTCACAGTTTCAGACAGAAAGCATCTACATCTATTGCAACTACTAGGACTCCAAGCAATAAAATAAGAACTAATAAATGACCATTTTACACTAGTTGAAGAGCTGACCAGTACTCTTGGGGAAGAGCTTCTCTATGCCATACTAACTGCAATGAAATGTTGAAAAACATAGCCGAGTTTTGTGTGGTGTTTCACACTGTAGAGTCTTTGGCGATAAAAAGACAGAGTGCTTATCAGAAAGCAAACAAGGTTGTACTAGTTTATTGTTATTTGTACACATTTAATTTGCGTTGGAGAAAGGAGCTCCTACAAGATTCCTCGCAGCACTACCAAATCTTTGGTGTTGCCAAATAAAACCTTCTCGGAGAGGCAAGTAAATTACACTCATTTATCACTAGCTGCATCTATCATAGCTACATAATGTATGCTTGTATGTAGTCTTTTGCTAAAAACTCTACTAGTTAATTTCTATTAACTGTACAGAGGAAGTCACTTTTCCAGTAAAAACTATATATTACACAGTTTTTACTGGAGAGTGAGCTCCTTGACTCTGAAAAACTTGCTTTCATAACTACCGTGTCTTTGTTTTGATAAAGATGATTGTTTCAGTGATTCAAATAGGTTATAGTTATTCCTCATCGATTGTGCTTAAGTAGCTTACCCTGGATAAAGGAGATGAAACGTTGCTCTCAAAGTCAATTGTTTGGTATTGACAAATGCAATTTTGTCAGATAGGCAACTGGGTTGCATTTATTATTTATTAATAATTGTACTTATGGAGTTCGCACTACAATATTTTAATTTTTTTTTTTCCAAAAATTTGCAGCAATTTATTATAATTATTACTCTGTTGACTTTATTTTATCAATCAACTATTTTAGTACCACACTATTTTACTCTTCACTTACTTTGTTAAATGTTCCTTCAGAGTTTGTCAATTTAATAACTAGGACATTAATCACTCATTTTTCTAAACTAACCATTTTTACACGTAACTTTTTTCAAAATAGTTAGTTGCAAACCTGTAAATTTTGCAAGAATTTTTAGTTTTTTCTCTCAAACAATAATATATTTGACAAAAACTGATGCTGAAGTGATAAAAAGTGATGATACTTAAACGTCGAAGATTGAACTTGATTGCAGCTGACGTCAAATAATTAAACAGCAATGGAAACAGAAAAAATGTTCGCTGCGCTGATTGCATAAGAAATAACGAAATGTACATTTCAAAATCACTATAAAACAAAATTTTGGGAGCTGTCAATTTGTCACAAGGTTGAAGCTCATAAGCTGGTAAGATTTTTTCATGTTGCAAAAAGATGCCTGCTTCTAACTTGACGACTGTGTCAATTTTTTTTTGTAATATGCAAACTAAAACTTCATCAGCTATTTGCTCATTGTACAGTTACAACTTGCATACTGATCATCTATAAATCTCAAATTTTTCCAACCTGTAACTTGCGCATGTAACTTTCAATTAATTCTTTCAGATTATACCTTATTAAAAAATATGACTGATGCTGAAATAAAAAAAAGAAATATATGATAATTGAACACCAATGATTGATTGCAGCTGATTTTAGTTGATCATATGGGAATGGAAATGGGAAAACATATCGAGTGCACAAATGGAGTACAATGTAAGTTTCAAACTCATAATAAATCTGAAAATGTGAGTCTGCAAGCTTAACATTGTGAACTCGAAGCTCATAAGTGGTTTAATATTATTTTGTAGCACAAAAATGGGAATAGCAATTAACAAATTTGTAAATTGTTCTTTTGTAGTTTATTAATGAACAAGTCACATGCTATTCACTTGGTACTCGAGACTAATCAATTTTATCCAAGTAAGTGGAGAATTCATATGCGGGGAGTAGGAGAGAGATGATAAAAAAGTGTCAAGGGTAAGAAAGTATCAATGTCACCAAGGATAACAAAATATACAGAAGGATAAAAAAGCATTTGTGTGTCAACCAATCTGTCAATATTGGGGATTTGATTCATGGTACAAACCTGGTTTCTAATAAATGTTGATGTTGATTATACGTTGTTCCTACTGACTGTTGTTAATTCAATATTGCTGTTAATTAACATTATTATGAATAATCATATAACAGCTATCACATGTTTTATCGATTAAAAATGTGTATATAACAACAATATATACTTCTTTTGTGTTTTTTTCACCCATTATAAGCAAATCAAACAATGATCAATCCAAAAAAGTGAATGTATTGACAAGCTTTAACCTAACACATATAAACAATGATAGACAACCAAAAATCTATACAACCATCAAACCAACACGCATACATTAAAACAAAGCTTTAAAATTAAAATCAACAAACATGTGGTCTGTGACATGAAACCAAGTGACCGTGTGCCAACTGGAAATAAAAGACTGAGACATAACTGTGGCATGCACTTCTAGAAATACAGGGGATTGAACTTAACACTAACAGTCAATGGACCAAAAGCTTCTGTGTCAGGAAGGGGAGCAATAAAAATGTGACAGGTGACAGGTGTGACAGGTGTTAATTGGGATATAAATTAGCGGGCAGCTTTGATTAGCACCTTAAAAAAGCATCACAAAAAAGTGCTTGAACTGCTCCCAATATTCTACTTTGGTTTTATCACTTGATAGTTTCGTACACTTTTCATTAAAAGCATCTAGGTCTGATATGTGTACTTTAAAGCATTAAAAACTCCCCAAAATGATAAGAAAACAACACTGACCTGTTGTAAAACTGAAAATGTTGCTGGATATACTCTCAACACCGTCGGACTGAGTAATTACGTAGACATCATACACTCCAACTGGAGGTTGATCAGGTTGTCTGTAAGAGGTCTTATATGGACCCAACGATGCTTCAACAACACATTTCTTTGCTCGGTCTTTTTGACAAATTTTTAATATTACGTTATCATGGAAACCTTCCATAAGAAGCAGCCATGCAAACCTTAATGCTGGAGAGCCATCTGGTGATATTTTTGTTAAGTTTTGCGGAGCTAAAGGTCCTGAAATGAATTAAAGGAACGATGTCATACAGAAGGCAGGATTATTTTGTCAAAGAGTTTGAACCGATGAATTTGACTATGTTTTTTTCAAGTCTTTTTTTCTGGTTACATCTAAAATTTTAACATAAAAGCTAATTGATTTTTGAAAGAAAAGCAAAAGAGCAAAAAGCTTGTGTCGAGCCAATTTTTTCAATGGAAATGCAATGTTTACTCACTCATTCTAAGTTGATATTGCTGTAGTTCAGCAACATCATAAGCTCCATGAACTTGGTATGTAAAATTGTACAGGGATCCTGGGGTTGGAACTACACTATCATTCAGATCCAACTCACCTGAAAACTCCCTTTCATTGTTTGAATTGTCAATAAACAATTCACCTAAAGACAAATTAATTGATACAATTGTTTTACTTAGAGCTTGATCTGCTCTGAATGCTTCAACATTAAGCCAATTACTGCCTAAATAGTGTTTGGTGCACACTTTGTTACACTGATGCAGTCTTAATAAATTTCCAATCCACTTTGGTAAATACTGTTGTGGATTTCGTAACATGGTCGTTACTTTCTAATCATTATAGTAAGCAGATTAGCTGAGCACTGGTGTGTTGTGTGCATGCTGTGCATCTTGGGAAACGTAAGCTAAGACAAGCATGGGCTTGCTTGGCTGATAGCACTAGTAACAGTAGAAGCAGATGAGCCAAGCCATATGCCTACGGATGAGCCAAGGTCGCCTGTACTCTTGAAGACTGGTAAGTTTCCATGATGTCATCATGTTTTGAACTTTAGCGGTTAACTAGTTTCTTTTGTGCCAGCCTGTCCTTGAATTGTGTCATGATTATTCTTTTGTGCCAGCTTGATATTAGCCAATCATATGTATCAGATTTCAACTGCTTTTACAGCTGCGCATATTCCTATAATAGGGGAACTTTTTGCCCAAGCGGGCAGACCTGTTTGTGCGCTTGGCAGAGAGTTAGCTCCTGCAAGCTTTTGTGACACTCATACAATAAAATATTCTAAAGCTTCACCTTTGTGTATTTAGTCTGGCCGGTTGCGGGCTTGTTAGTTGTTCCTCCGTGTCAGTGGATTGTGGCGTGTAGGCTACACACTATCCAAGCGGAGAGTCTGGAGCCAATATACTACCTCATTGGTAGTGCTCCCTACCCTGTACTACGATTATAGCTCCACAGCTCATATCCGTGTGTGGAAACAGAACATGATAGCAAGCTGTTACAGAGCTACACGCGGTCAACTCTCTCTGGTGGTTTCCAGTGAAGGTAAAATGACCATTGAGATGCGACACAAGCTTTTACAATTGTGGCAGTGGTGGGATTCCGTGAACAGACAGACACTACTGGAGAAGTTGGCAATGGCCCTTCACCACCTCTACTCTTTCCCCCTAAACCGATTATTGGTGACATCTTCCCGTGACAGCTGTCCGGTAGCAGCCCAACTACCACCCCCAGGGACTGTTACACCAGCTCTACCTCTATCCGTAACAGCTGTCTGGTTGCCGCCCAACTACCGCTTCCCAGACACTGTTACACCCCACTCCCCTTTTTCCTTCCCACCACTAACAGCTGTCCGGTAGTATCTAGGCTACCACCCCACAGACACTGTTACACCCTCTCGCTCAGATAGCTATTAATCTTCCCCTGCATCAGGCAACCCCGTTACCCCTCACTCCTGTCAACGAACCCCCGTGTTGACAAACGGAGACAAACTCCTTACTTGATGACGGCTCAGAAAGCCAGGAGTGCCGGATGGATACGAGCAGGCACGGCAGAAGCCGTGGCCTTGGACAGACTGACTCAAGCTCTTCCAGGGGCGTTTCATCCCCCAGAACCTCCCTCAATCCCCATGCTAAACTTCAAACCCCCCAAGTTTGACGGTCAAGGTGATGTGGAATTTTTCATCAGAAGATTCTCAGAGGTAGCTGATGCTAATGAATGGAACACCCAGATGACATTGCTGCATGTCAGGGAAGCACTCCGTGCTGAGGCAGTAGAGTGTGAGAAGCCCAATACCCTACAAGCCATATTCACCGCCCTCTGTGCCCATTTTGGTCTCACACACCCTGAAGCTCTACAACAGATCACACACACCTCAAGAAGGCACCAAAGAACTCCCTCCAAGAAAATGCTAGCGAGGTGGAGAGATTAGTTTGAGTCGCCTATGAAAACTAGTCAGCTAAACAGGTGGAACGCATGATACTAAAAACACTCTCATCCATGCTGGACCAGCCATGTCTGAAACGACACCTGTTAGCTGTGGACCCACAGAGCTTGGAGGAAACGGTACGCACTGGAGGTGAGTTTTTTCACATAAAGACGTTTCCACATTATAAATCATCCCGAGTATGAGCTGTCAAAGAAGAAAAAGAATAAGTACCCTGCAAACTTTCTTTGACCTATTCACGTTATTCTCAGTCGGCTGCAGCAGTATCACGGGCTCCAAGGGATACGTCTTGCCTGTGTCCAGTTGCTACTAACTACCCTCCCATGAGCTACTCTCGTGGAAGAAGGTGCAGTGGCTGAGTTGCTACAGAGAGTACAAAATCTGGCAGTGGAAATGCAGCAAATGAAACAGTGGCAACCCCCTGTTATGTTACCAGGCACTTATCCGGCAAGACAAATGCCATATCCTGGCCTGTATACCCCTCCTCCTAGTGTGTACACACCCCCTGTGGTCATGTAGTTTTGCAGCTCTTAACTTCTCATTTTCCTATTGCATATGTTCATTATATCCGTCAGAATACTAAACTTGTATAATGATTAATTTAGATGCACTAATTCTGATATGAAACTTATTGGAAATTGTAGCAAATAACCTAAAAGAACTATCTATACTTTTTATTATGAAAACAAATCATTATATTTTTAAGTCATATCACCTGTGTTTAGTTTTTTTTAGTGGGTGTGAAAGCTACTAAAGCTAAGGAAAGTAATTAAGCAATTAGAAATGAAATGGTGTATATGCATGTAATTTTAAACCATCTGCAGTCTTCCATTAGTCAGCCTCCTGCAGATGGAACAAGAAAAGAAACGTTTGAAAAGATGCATATGTCTCAGAAAATATACCAATATACATTCGCATTCCACTACCAGATTATAGATAATGGAATTTGGAATGAACGTAGACAGGAATGAACGTCGACAGGAATGAATGCAGGCATAGCTGGAATGAACGTAGACACATCCTGGAATGAATGTTGACAGACCTGGAATAAAAGTCAACTATGTTAGAGAGAAAAATTCGATGTTCATTCTGGGAAGTGTCAACATTCATTCCTGGCAACATTGAAACTTCCATTTCGACGTTCGTTCCAGGAGTAAAATAAATTACTGTTTTTTCCCAAAGTAGACAACTCTTGGAACGAAAATCGAAATGATATTTTATATATCGCTGAGAACGAACGTAGACACATCCAGGCGTGAGAGTCGAAATTCTCTGGCTTGTTGCATTGTCGACATTCGTTCCAGGTGGTCGACATTCATTCCTGGATGTGTCTACGTTCATTCCAGCAGTGTTTGCATTCATTCCTGTCTACGTTCGTTTCAATTCCATAGATAATCAGTGCATTGAGCATAGTTTTGAACCCATATTCTTTTTTTTCCATACTTTATTTTCTTGTGTCTCATTAACATCTAAATGAAGTAGGAGTGCACAAAGCTGTAATGGCCTGCTTACAATGCTATCACATGCAACCCTCACTTCTGTGGTGACGGACTAGTGAAGGCATGAATAAGTTGTAATAGCTCAATTTTTATATGGTACAAAAAGGTAATTGCGAAATAATATTGGACATGAGCCGCAGAAATGTCAACAGTGACCATCTATGTCAACATACTTTTATATAGGATTTTGAACTTTAGGCACTTTTCACCTCACTATTAATGCAAAGAGGATGAAAATAATGGCTTTTGTGTGCTTGTTTTCGCTCCCAGGACTTGTTTTGAAAAATGATTTGAAACAAATATTTGAAAATCAAATGCAAATATTTGATTTGATTTGAAGTTTTTACTGATTTGACTTATTTGATTTGCCTCAATTTCTCGCGTCCCTGATTTGATTTGATCTGATTTGGTCCATTTTCAAAATGATTTGATTTGATTTGAGTCAAACATTTTTGATTTTCCCCCATTTCTGCTATTCAATCATTTAGGATTTACCTGCTTCTATTCAACAGTTTTATCTGTTGCACAACGTTGAAGAGTTGTTTTTTTTTTCACTGCCCTAACAGTAATTAAACCCTTTAACACACTCGACCAACTAAAATTGTTATACCTGGATGTAACAATGCAGAGAATTAGTATTGGGTTAATAATTAGAAACACGATTACCAAGTTTTATAATCAGAGCAAAAGATTTGCTGCAACAGCGCCTACATGGTTGGAGCTGGGAAAACTTTGACTGTTATTAGAAATTGATCGACAGTTCCAAAATATGCAGAACGGAGTGAGAAACTTTTTATTTATTATTCGAAACAGAGTGGAATTGTTAAGTGATATTACAGACTTAGTTTTTCCTTATGATTAGAAAAATTTCCGCTTGTTTGGAATATGAATTTGGCACAAAATATTGGATTTAAAACAAACTGCGACGAAACATCTTAAACAACTTTACATACATCATTGTCAGCAAAATACTCTGCAAGTCGGTTGTTGCACTGCTATTACCATTATTAAAATATACTTACTAGAATACTCTCTATCCAAAACCTTTATAGGGTTACCATCCGTTTTCTCGGTAGCTTGCACAAAAGTTGTATGAAATATAGCTCTTTGTTTTGACTTGCTTCTCATTGTAAGAGTCAGTTTTATGTTTTCACTTGGGGTTGGGTCTGTGGCAGAAACTTCAAAATGTGTCAGTGAAGACGGTTCTGGAGAGGAAATAGAAAATTCTTTGGTTTCCCTAAACAGTACTAGACTGAGTTTAGAAGAAAAGTGGTAATACATACTCAATGTTCATAAAGGAAGTGAGTGATTAGAGACCTCATCATAATTTTTGTCATAAAACTGGGTCAATATGGTGGTTTTTTGTTTTCGTCGCTAAAAACTTTGTACACCTTTTGCAAACAGTATTTTTCTCACCCTGCTACAAAAGAAGGTCTTTAGACCCCCCTCACTTACTCATTTTGAACACTTTGTTAGAGCACTATTGGCACTATGCCAGAGAGTTTCATCACTGCATTAATGGCCCCCATGTTGAAAATAGCCTTAATTGCTTACACCACAGTTACCCCTTATATAACTTTTAACAGAAGACGTCTTTGAGGTGCTAATGCAAAAACTACAGATTGGGCAATGGTAAAGAACACACTCAATGGAAAGCTGGCTCACTGTACCAACCAGGAGCCACCACTTGGAGTGCGTATGTATTCCTTGACTAAACTGAATCAGAGTTTTCATTGGTTGTATGGTAATTTTTGAGATAAAACAGCAATCATATGGTACAACACTATTTTTTAATGAATTCTAATGATTTTTTAATTTTTCCTAAATTTACACTGCTCTTTTCAAAAGCTGTTAAGGTAAATGGTTGAGATTAAATTTTTAAAAGCTTTGTTGAGAAAAGCTTGACCGATTCATTTTGTTCTTGGTGACAAAGAGCTTTTAAGTTACTATTGTTGACAACTGAAGACTGCGTTGAGTTACCCTGACGTAATGTAACGAAAAAACAGGAAAACTTGGTGAATGAATGATTAATTCTAGTGATGCAATAGGAATTTTTGGTGTCTTAATGTGTTTATTCAAAAAAGTTTGATCAACTCGTTTATCCCTTTAACGATGGATTTTAAGAGTAGGTGAGTGAGTACATTTTCATGAAACTTTGCAAGAGTTGATAAAAATAATAATGACAATATTTAAAATAATAGTGACAATAATAAATAATAGTGACCGCAACAAACAGTAACATAAAGTAATAGTTAATAATAATTATGATAATGCGTTGATTCATTGTAGTTATAAAATAATTCATTAGATCAGATTATAAATAACAATGTAATAAAAATAATGAAAATCATAACATTGTTATTGTTGGTAATAATGATAGCATTAATTAACCATAAATAACATGTTAAAAATATTAATGTATGACATTAATGATAAGTAATAATACACCCGTTAAAAACCAGAAAAAAATTATAAATTTTGGTAGCACGTTGTTATTATTATAATGCCTCAAAAGGGTACGGTGCCGTAACTAATAAGAGAACAAATCCCTGAAAAAAACCAACACATTGATTTTTATAGGCGTTTGCTAGCCAACGTGCACGGTAAACTTGTTGACAAACGAAAAAATGAGCAATATGCATGTTGAAAAAAACTTGCTACAAAGGGGCTGATAATCACTAGACAAAAACTGCCGTTGAGGATTAAATTCAAACGTTGAGCACACCGTGAACACCTATTAGCTGATGGTTACATAATGGATAATGATATCTATTACAATTGGTGTGCAACCAAGTCAACAAACGGCCAGAAATTTTTTTTGCCCAGATTTAGCAGCATAAAAACCAGTGTTAAAAAGCGTTGTGTCCTAGCTAAAGCGAGTCAATTCAGTGCATGCCAAAAATATGATTCTGTACAAATCTCTTTAAAAAAATACATTTTAAGTTGCCGGATTGCAGTTTGATACATTACTTCAAACTTGTCACTAGTTTTCATAATACGATTAGTCTGAAATCTATGAAGGTGATAGAAAAATTTGGACAGTTTTACCTGTTGTAACTGTCGATTCATCAGGAGTTGATAATAACAGCGTGCCAGATACAGTGAAACTTGTTTGAAGTTTAAATTTAGTTCGGCAACCTGATCGCAGCTGTGCAACTGTATACTCTGTAGATGCTGCCTCTATATTCTTTAAAAATATTAATTACCCAATGACTAAAAGCCACATCAAATAAACAGTTTTATGGTTTTCAATAAACATAAACAGATTTTCTCTTTCATGGGATTGAAACATTATCTATGAATAAACTAACATCTCTGCAAAAAAATTGTTATCGTTCACTGATCACCAGTGGGTCTTAAACTGTAGAAAAACCTAAAATCTGATTGATGATTGAGACTAAAATCTGCAAGCCACACTCCCAACCCAATAACAGGACACTAACAGCTACACCAACTTTCTATACTCAAGAAATCACAACTTAGAGTCAATTTTACTTGATTGATGGACTAATTTGACACAGTATGCTGACCTGCCACAATCTACCTGCTATATACGTTATTTTTTGATTTTTTTATCTCATGCAAACCTTTGTTTACAGAAATTACTGACTGAACATAGCTTCCCATCAAAAAAAAATTCTCATATGAAAGAAACAAAAAAAAAATAAATACAGTTTTACGTCACTGGATTTGTAACTTACCAGATCACTATTGGGACCACAACATCCAGAGAGGTTTTGACAGGTTACAACAAAACCGTGATAGATGCCATCAGGTTTGTCCCATGTTATGCTAACAGTATGTTCTTGAGCTCTATATCTAATGCTGTTTGGCTTGTCTGGAACTAATATAAAGCTTGCAACCAGTCATGATCAGCTTTTGCTTAAATAATTACATTAATAATTTGTACAATGAATATATTATGAGTAGCAAGTTTTTATTAATTGCATTGCTTGGAACATAATAACAAATTTTAACCAAACAAGTCAGTATATGTGTTTACCATGGAAGTATGCTCAATCAACTTACATATAGTAATGCTTACTGGGGAGCTAGGGAGACTTTCCCAATTGTCTTTTCGTGTTGCTAGTGTTAAAAGGTAATTACCCACAATTTTCTTTCTGTTTAATGTGTTACGATCAATAAGAGTTTGTTGTGAGTCATATGGAAGGCTTATTGTGTGGGTACGTTTACCGTCAGTAAAGTTGACTGTCAGGCCGGTTATATCCGTCCAGTTGGTTGTGTACTGTATTCTTACTTGGTGGTTTGCAGAGAGGTACATTACTGAAGTGAGTATCACAGCTGCTATAACTACAAATATTAGACTCAATTATACAGCATCATACTGTAGTTGACGGAATAACTATACATTTTTACCTATCAATTAAATAATGAAACAATTAAGTTAAATTTTTTACCTAAAAATAATATTTACGCAAAGTTCTCTGTTAGTCATTTATGCCCATAAACCCGACAAAAAAGTGTTTGCAAGAAATACAAAATTTTTCATATCTTCATCGATATACCACTGAACACATCTGAAATTAAAAGCAAACATGAAACTATCATTTCTTGGAAGACGTTGCCATAAGTTTTTTAAAAACTAAATTTTTCTAATGCCAATAGTTTTGGTCTCGCTCGATGTTAGGTATTTCAGTGGATTGGCACAGTGTGTCTCTTATCTTAGCCGTGGACATCTACCTTTATTTAGCAACTACAGTATTCATTTGTCATCAAGCCAACAAATACTTCTCCTTAAACTAAATGCTGAGTGATGTAATTGAACCAGTAGCTGTGTGTTATTAGATAGAGCTAGTAAACTTGGTGTTTACATCGATTGCTCTACTAGCTCAGTGAGAGTGTACTTATTACTCTTGTTAGCTGGGAACCAACTATGGACTAAAAAGAGGAATAAGGGATTTCCCCTCCACTAGGGACACGTGCTGACCTCTGATGGGTTGATTCAACTGACAGCTAGTTAAATATTATTGCAGCTGCCTTTTTGATTTTTTTAAAAGTGTGACTGTTTGTTCTGCCAGTTTATTCGTTTTTTCATTTCTTTTGGCACTGCTATGATTAGCCAATACCATATGATTATTTCAACTGTATCATTTTCTGGTAAATAGAGCTGTATTCTTGTGTAGGCTAAGACTTGGTTGTGTGAATGTAATGCGCTATTGTATCATTGTACACATA
Organism: Cryptosula pallasiana; assembly: GCA_945261195.1. NCBI lineage: Eukaryota > Metazoa > Bryozoa > Gymnolaemata > Cheilostomatida > Cryptosulidae > Cryptosula > Cryptosula pallasiana. Next base: position 3,812,687 of record OX183136.1, read on the forward strand.
ATCAAAAACATGTACGTATTTTTTTTGAAGGAGAAACCTTTTTTGCTCCAGTTCACGCTTTCATCATCTATAATTAACTGTCTCAAACATCAGCTGCACTTGGTTGATATGATACAATTAACACTCAGTATAAAGGATGTTGGGATCAGATCGGTCTTTGTTATCTCCTTGACACGTAATGCTGATGATAATCTTGTTTTGAAGTCTTCAGTCTTTCAAAACTCACAAATGAAAAATTTACACCTTTGACACCATCGACATCAGTGATGATAGTAGTAGGTTCGATGTTGATTAAGCGTGAAAATAAAACATTCATTCCCGCGAAAGCAATGGTTTCCATTCGCGTGAAAATAAAATATCTATTCCCGCGAAAGCAATGGTTTGTATTCAAGTGAAAATAAAATTTCTATTCCCGCGAAAACAATGGTTTCCATTCGCGTGAAAATAAAATATTAATTCACGCGAAAGCAACGGTTTCCATTCGCGTGAAAATAAAATTTCTATTCCCGCGAAAGCAATGGTTTCCATTCGCGTAAAAATAAATTATTTATTCCCGCGAAAACAATGTTTTGTATTCGGGTGAAAATAAAATTTCTATTCCCGCGAAAACAATGGTTTCCATTCGCGTGAAAATAAAATATCTATTCCCGCGAAAGCAATGGTTTGTATTCAAGTGAAAATAAAATTTCTATTCCCGCGAAAGCAATCGTTTCCATTCGCGTGAAAATAAAATATTAATTCCCGCGAAAGCAACGATTTCCATTCGCGTGAAAATAAAATTTCTATTCCCGCGAAAGCAATGGTTTCCATTCGCGTGAAAATAAATTATTTATTCCCGCAAAAACAATGTTTTGTATTCGCGTGAAAATAAAATTTCTATTCCCGCGAAAACAATGGTTTCCATTTGCGTGAAAATAAAACATTCATTCCCGCGAAAGCAATGGTTTCCATTCGCGTGAAAATAAAATATCTATTCCCGCGAAAGCAATGGTTTGTATTCAAGTGAAAATAAAATTTCTATTCCCGCGAAAGCATCGTTTCCATTCGCGTGAAAATAAAATATTAATTCCCGCGAAAGCAACGGTTTCCATTCGCGTGAAAATAAAATTTCTATTCCCGCGAAAGCAATGGTTTCCATTCGCGTAAAAATAAATTATTTATTCCCGCGAAAACAATGTTTTGTATTCGCGTGAAAATAAAATTTCTATTCCCGCGAAAACAATGATTTCCATTCGCGTGAAAATAAAATATCTATTCCCGCGAAAGCAATGGTTTGTATTCAAGTGAAAATAAAATTTCTATTCCCGCGAAAGCAATCGTTTCCATTCGCGTGAAAATAAAATATTAATTCCCGCGAAAGCAACGGTTTCCATTCGCATGAAAATAAAATTTCTATTCCCGCGAAAGCAATGGTTTCCATTCGCGTGAAAATAAATTATTTATTCCCGCGAAAACAATGTTTTGTATTCGCGTGAAAATAAAATTTCTATTCCCGCGAAAGCAATCATTTCCATTCGCGTGAAAATAAAATATTCATTCCCGCGAAAGCAACGGTTTCCATTCGCGTGAAAATAAGTTGTTTATTCCTGCGAAAGCATTGGTTTTTGCGTGGAAGAATTGCTGGTTCATAGTTATATTATAAAGAAGATTGGTATTCATAGAGTTCAATCAGTGCAACTTTAGCTATTTAAGAGCCGCTGTTTTCACACAGAAAGCATCCAGTTCTACAACAGCGATCGGAGGAGCAACATCTACTACTACATCCACTAACTATTAAAAGTTTTTCTGAGTGAATTTGAAAGTTTTCATTGAATTTAAGGCTTAATTATCTGACTTAATTATCTCACTTAGTTATTTGTTTACTTAAATCACTCGTTCTAACAACAGTAACTGAAGACTCGACATCTACTATATAATATACCAACTGACTACTAGGAGTTTTATTCACAAGGTAAAATTTATTAGCTGAGACAGTTAACTTACCTTTTTATGTGCTATTGTTACTTCTATTAAAAGTAATGATTTTATTGTTATTATAGTACTATGGAAACAGAAGAGGAGGATGCTGATGTAGACATACATAAGGAATGGGAATGGCTCATGAAAAATCAAAATGATATCAGTTTTTCAAATGCTGATAATGAATACATGAATGACGAATGTAACGCTGAATATGAAAATAAAATGGAGATGGAACTTGAAAATGCTTTTCAAGACACACCTTCAACTTCTCAAGTTTCAGCAACTACTGAAAATACGATAGTCTTTGATATGCAGTAAGTTTTTAAAATCATAAATTAATAATGTTAGTAGAATAATTCTTTTTGCTGTTTTTTGTTTTTTTTAGAGTTATCTCATGAATCAGCAAAAAAAATGTGTTATCTCTTTATTGTAGACAGGACTCAGAATATCAGAGAATGAATGTAAAAGAGGGAGTTGAGAATTCATCTCATAGTACACAGTAAGTTTTTTAAAAACCTAACTAATAATAATGTTTCAGACATTTTTTCCCAATTCCATTTTAAAAATTAATTGATAATAGTGTTTAAGTCATTTTTTCTTGTGTTACATTTCATACAAAATGTATGTGAATGTTTTATAGAACACTATTATGTGTTAACATTTCTATTGTAGACAAAGTTTAAATTATCAGGAGGAGAATGTAGAAGAAAAAACCCGTGAAATTTCTCCTAATTGGAAATGGTTAGAAGAAAATCTCATTAGTTTTCGTTTACCTGATGAAACAATCAATCAAACAGGGTTTGGTGCTGAAACTTCATCATCAAAGACTAACATAATAGCTCAAGATATAGAGCCAGTTGCGGAGGAGATAGTTGAAGAAAATGAGAATGATCCAATGATAGAAAATGAAGAAGAAGAAGAAGAAGAAGAAGAGGAAGAAGCACCAGAGGAAGAACAAGAAGAACAAGAAATGGAAGATTTAAATTTTGAAAGACCTACCCGACTATCAACCCTAGGTATTGTTGATGATAGCATAGCTCCAACTTTTCAAGATGAAGAATGGGATGATTTGGTAGCTAGATATTGGGGAGCTATGAAAACGAAACATAGAGCTGGAAAAGTCATAGAACTTTTAAATGTAAGACTTTGGGATGGGATTCCAAGAGACCAAGCTGATACCTACCAAAATGACTATCATGATTCAAGAGTGTTAGAATTGCTAAAAAAAGTTTGGAGACAATTGAGCTCAAGAGCAAAAGTCAACTGTAGCGTAGGTTGTATACTAGAAAATAAAAATGATGGTGAACTCCGATACTTTCACTCATCATCAAACAATGCTACTGTATATCCAAAAGCTAAACTGATTGAAACTGAAGGAGATCTTGATGACTTTTTTGTTGATGTTATGGAGACTGATCATCGTACAAATAGTTTGAGACGGAGACCAAACACAACTTGGAGATTGATGTTAATCACAAACATTTCGTTTTATTTTTACAAACTACTTGGAATGGGAAAAGTTGGAGCACCACCAGAGCATTTACCCTCTCACCTCATTAACAACAGACACATACGAACCATGTTAAAAAACACAAAAGGAATACGAATTACCGACAATCTTTGTTTTTTTAGATGTCTAGCTTTACACAAAAAACTACAAAAAAACGATGGATTTGCAAAAGATCCGATAATTAAGGAGGTGAAGGAGTACCAACAACAATATCATAGTTTCATCTATGGTGATAGTGCTAAAAAGTGTGATGGAGAAGGAGTAACAGAAGGTGATTTATTGCTTTTAGAGCAAGCATTTCAACTGAAGATAACAGTGTTTTCTTTAAATGATGATGCGACTTCAACAGTTATTTGGAATTCAAACTCCAGATATAAGGAGAATCTATATTTGGATCTTTATATCGATCACTTCAGTCTTATTACAAACTTGGATGGATATGTCAAAGCCTACAGATGTCCAACGTGTTCTACTTGTTATGACAGATTGGGGAATCTGAAAAGACACAGATGTTCAATCTCAGAGGCAACAAATCTGGAGTTTTCTGCGGGACAATACAAACCTACCGCTACAATATTCGACAAACTGAAGATTCAATTCGGGATAGATATCGGGTCAGATGATTCCTTGAGATACTTTCCGTTTTTTGCAACATTCGATATAGAGTGTTTGTTACCTAATTGCGAAAAAGATCGAGATACAGACATAACCATTTACACTAACGAGCATCAACTTTTAAGTATTTCGATTTGTTCAAATTATGTACCAGGCTTCAACAACCCACGTTGTATTGTCAATAATGGGGATGATGATGAATGTGTTGAAAAGTTCATTGAAGACTTAGAAGATATTAGTGAAGAATCATATAGCCGATTGGAAGAACAATTTTCACAAAACATAAAACAGATAGAAGGTGAATTACAACGACTGGAAAAAGCTGAAGAAAAGTTTCGTACTGATTATGAACAAAATTGTTTCAGACGGAGAACAGGAGCTGAAAAAGTTCTGGATGATTTGTATAGCTATATGGAAAAACTTCCTATTCTAGGGTTCAATTCACAGACTTATGATGTCAATGTGATGAAAGGAAAACTGCTTCAAAAATTGAAAGATGTCTCCGGCAAAGATTTTGATTTTGTTATAAAAAAAGGAAACAAGATGCCTGTTATTGGAATAGGATCTTTTTTGTTCTTAGATTGTACAAACTTCATCGCTCCTGGATATAGCTATGAAATGTATCTCAAAGCATACAAATGTGAAGCCGGAAAAGGATTTTTTCCTTATGAATGGATGAAAGACTTGGAACAACTTAATCAAGAACATCTACCTCCAAGAGAAGCTTTTTACAGTTCTTTAAAACAAAAAAACATCAGTGAAGAAGAGTACATGATTTGTCAAGAAGCATGTGAGGTGGACAGTATTTTAAACATAATATACATATATATTTACTATTAGCTAGACAGGTGCTTTTTATATTTTATCCATATTTTATTAAAATATATATATTAGCTGCTTCGAAATTTAGTCCTTACACAATATTAACAGTTGCAACAACATTACAATACTTACAATATCTCCATACATTGCCAGAAACATTTTTTATTATTTTTATTATTATTATTTGGAAAAGCAAGATGGCTGCCCACTTTGCACCGCCATGTTTGTAGTCTCAAAGCATCATACATAGCCTCACAGTTATTATACTCTTTTTCTGATTGGTCATTTATTATACTCTTTTCTGATTGGTCATCCCTTGCAACCAATCAGCTGCCTGCATAACATATATAAGGCCATGTACATGCTCAATAAAGTCAGTTTGGAATTGTACTCCAGCTCACACCTTCTCTCTTATCAGTGCTCTGATAGATAGAACTACACGATAGAATCACAGGGTTATTCATGTGCTAGACTAAAACTTTATAGCCAAAGTCTGGGTTGGACGGCCATATTGTTCAAAATTATCATAAACACCAAGTAGCTTGATAATATCTAGCGGAAGCTTCTGCAGATATTTAGCTAGTAGGCAAAAACTTGCCCTAAGCAACTGAGGTAACCTAGGCTGTGTTCAGTCAGGTTCCTATAAATAGTAGAAAGGCTGTGTTCAGTCAATTACCGCATTATTACTCAAGGCGTTGCTCTCGGATCTAGCTGTGTTCAGCTGATCCCCCCCAGTCGTGTAATTAGGCAGTGTTTTGCCAGTTACTCTCAGGCTAGACAATTAAGTGATATCTTGCGGAAGTTCTTGCAGATATCTAATTGCTAGGTATTGTTCACAGATTCAGCTGTGCTCAGCTAATCTCCCCGCTGTGTAAATTAGGCAGTGTTTTGCCAGTTACCCTCGGGCTATACAAGTGAGTGATATCTTGCGGAAGTCCTTGCAGATATCCAATTGTTAGGTATTGCTCTCGGATTCAGCTGTGTTCAGCTAATCCCCAGTTGTGTAAAATAGGCAGTGGTCTGCCAATTACTCTCAGACTAGGCTTCACTCAAACAAAGGTCACTTACTCCTACCGTCAAGGGACGACCCGTACAGCACACATGGAAAGATAACGACATGAGGACAATGAGGGATTTTTTAAAATGGTACAACAACTTGGATGTAAAACCATTTGTTCAAGCGTTGGAAAGACAAAGATCGATCTACAGAGAGAATGGGATTGATATGTTAAAAGACGGTATATCTTTACCAGGATTAGCAATTCGATGGATGTTCAACAAAGCTCCTCAACCACCTCCTCCATACCTCTCTACACACTTGGATTTCCATGAACTTGGTAACTCGTTTTGACAGACTCTCCCAATTTGTCTGATTGACAACAGCAATGCAGAACTTTATCCTCTAATAAAGAAAAACATAGTTGGTGGACCAAGTCTAGTGATGCATAGATATCACGAAAAAGGTATAACTAAAACTAGAGAACATTGGTTGGGAAAAGAAGCAAAAGTTTGTGATAGAATCTATGGAGTTGATGCAAATGCGCTCTACTTATGGTGTATGATGCAATCAATGCCTACTGGTATCATCGAAGAAGAAAAATCGAAAACTCTTTTGTTGCTGAACCAGTAAAATTTAGCAAGGTAGCTCATAGTTGGTTACAGTTCCAAATGTTTTCAAAAAAAATTAATATCAAGCATCAGCTCAATGGAGGAGAAGTTGCTCTTGGACAGCGAGGATTACCGGTTGATGGATTCTGTGTTGAAAATCGTCATGTCTTTCAATTCCACGGGTGTTTTTGGCATGGACACAACTGCTCTTATAACAATGCTAAAGAACAAGAGCTTCAAGCTAGTGGAAGAAAATCAAAAGCAAATCTGTTTAAAACTACGATGGAAAATGAAGAATATCTTTGAGCGCTAGGTTATACTGTAATCTCGATTTGGGAGTGTGAGTGGATGAAACGTGTAAAAACTCATACAAATTTACAAAAATTTGTCAACACGTTTTACAATTCTTTCTACCCTAAAATACTTGAAAAAAACTAAATCAAGAAGAAGTGTTGTCGAGAGTTCAATCAGAGGAATTCTTCGGATTTGTTGAATGTGACATCGAAGTTCCTGAGGAAGAGGAAGAAAAGTTCTCCGAAATGCCCCCGATTTTTAAAAATACGATGTTAACCAGAGAACACTTGAGCGAAGAAATGAAAGTCTTTGCTGAAGCCGAAGGGTTTTTAAAGACTCCTCAACGCTCATTAGTTGGAAGTATGTATGGAGATAAGATATTGCTAATGAGTCCTTTGTTAAAATGGTACTTGAAACAAGGATTGAAAGTCACCAAAGTTTATCAGCTAATAGAATATATTCCTAGAAAAGCTTTTGAAGCTTTTGGAACATCGGTTTCAGACGCTAGGCGAATGGGAGATGTAGATCCTAATCAAGAATTACTCGCTACTACTAGCAAGTTGGTAGGAAATGCTGCTTATGGAAAAACAATCACTGATAAAGAAAAACACACCACCATCAAGTTCATCGAAGGTGCGAGAAAAGCTTCATTTCGTATCAGAGGGAACAAATTCATCTCCATGGAAGAGATAGCAGATGATTTTTATGAAATCGTAACCTGTAAACGACTA